>JAQGCB010003230.1:0-10107 GCA_034698835.1 Protaphorura tricampata | reverse complement strand
GACCACCACCACCTCCATAGTATCCATGAGGATTAGCCTGTAAGAGTTAATTTTATTAGTAAAATATATACGATAGTTTACTTTGCACAGGATATTTTGTACTTACCAATGAGGCAGCGGACAGAAGAAGGACTCCGGCAATAAGAGCAATCATTTTTGCGGATTTGGTTCAAGTGATTGAATGTGAGTTATTTTGGATTCATCACGAGCTTTTATACTCAATTGAAACCGGATTTTCATACCAACCGTATTGATTTTATTTAATTTACGTTTGGTTTTAACCCTTTGTCTAAAATATGTACGACATAAGTAAATAAATCGGTTGTCAACCAGATAACCACATCCATCTGTTCAAATATTATAACGGTGATCGGGAATTGATGTAAGGTAACATGGAAGAATGGCTTTGGTCTAACAATACCCAACATAACCGCCACGTGCTGATACAATTCTCCAGATGTTCATATGTTAATATACCGTTTCGTACGGGGTGTGAAATATATGACGGAATTATTATTTCGTGACGCCATAGCGGACTGACCGCAGTGGCACACAAAAAAAGAAGATTTGATTTACTGACTGTAGTACGTAGCTACATCACGTAGGCCTTCTAAATAAGAAGGCAGTGCAAACAACGGTGCAGTATTAAGTGAGCGTAACATTCAAAGGGCATGTGAACAGGGTCCCACGTAAGTATTGACGCACATCACCGAACAATGACGTGGAGTCAAGACAAATAAAGTGTTGAAATTTTTTTAGAAGATTCTATATTTGTGGATTTTGTGTTCTAAAATATTTTGCTAGTTTAGGTCTAATTACAAATTATTACAACAAAATTACAATTGGCGGTGTGAGTGAAGGCAACGGTTCATTCAATGCTATCATGAAATATTTTCTCCCTTTTTTCTTATAAATCCCAACCCATTGTGTCTCCGCATGTCGGCTTGAATGAACTGGTTAAAATTGTTAAAAACCAGAGAACATGCCGGTCAGAAAATTCACAAAAGATTACCATTCGAGAAGCTTTCCAATGCACGCGGTTATCCGCTACGCAGTATGGGTAAATGAGGTCACGATAGTACGTTGACTCAAAGTGTCGAACTCTAGATGGAGTTGCCGCTTCCAAAATAGTATTCCCGATGGTTATGAACATATCTCTGGCACAAGCATTGTACCATTGATAGTAGTTTTTAAAGTACGGTGTTTGGATCAAGAATACGAAAAAATGTCTGGCTCTATTTTGGTAAAAATTGTTGTGCAATTAATTCACAGTTTACTCACGAGATGATCAAAACGTGCGGGTGAGGGTCTACACACTCGAGCTTCTCTTTTCTGAATTCTTTTATCTTCATTTAAATTTTTGGATGAATGAGTAAACCCTCGTTTTTTAGTCAAATCCTCCTTAATATCTCTGTCAACCTCTTGAACCGTTCCAACAATCATGTGTTGAGCCTCTAAAATGTCTACTAAGTTTTCCAATTGCTGATTTGCATATTGGATTCGTTGATGTGGTATTGGACCGATGGGTTGACCAATGTATATAACCACTCAAGAATTTGTCTATTGTAAGGGTGTGGACTGTGATGGTCTGTGTAAATGAATGGAATGTGACAAAAACGAAACTTGTAATTTGATGAATTACTTAATTAACTTGCCCTCTGATGTGACCTTGAGCCCTGTCACCCAAGCAGAATTTGTCGGTTAAAAAAGATGGAAAACCCCAGTCAGTCTTCTTTTGTCTGTAATGAGGAGTGACTAGAACTAAGGGCTTCGCCATTGGGAGCAAGTCAAGTGTCCTGTACAAAATTAAATGAATGGCACAGTTCTCAGTGTAACTCAAAAACGGGTTTATGTCAAATTCCTCAGGAGCAGAATCACGTTCTTGTTTCAATTCAGACAAAGTGAGTTGTATCAAGACCATAGTTATAATTTTTAATTACATTATTTTACTCACACCCATTTTTTGTTGAACCAAAATACTACAATACATCGTGCAACCGCTAAATAGAATAAAAGTCAATTGTATTTGTTTCATGGTTAATCGAAATTGGATATCGATTTTTTTTGCAATTCCAGGTCGATCTATTATTTTTGTCACTTAAATATTTTCAACTCTGCACCAATTTAAAACAAAAGGGAATCGACTCAAGATTCAAGATGATATTTATTATAGTCATCAATCACATAGGCCACACATACACAATAAAACATGAAGATGTTGCATTGAATAATCAGTAGGTGTAATTAATTCGGACTTAACTAATGCTTATGCTTATCTGATTTATGAGGCGCTCATTATTAAATAAATAAATATATACAACCCCACAAATTGGCTTCCAATATATAAACATTCAATAACAAAACAAATCCCTGTAACCGATAATGCTATCAAATATATGTAAAACACAGCAGATACCTTAGAATCCAATGAGATTGGAATATCTGTGACATTTTCACCGCCATTCCGTAATACGGTTAAGGCGGAATCCCAGCTATCCGGATAATGTATTTGCCAGTACTTGTCCCAAATATTGTAAATCCCGGATTGCATGAGTAAATGCATTCGTGAATACAGATACTTCCGATTCCAACTTTTGAAGGAATAAGTTTTTGGAAGTTTGTAAATGGGTTGTTTCCCTTTATGAAATGCAATACGTTTACTCTTTTGTTTTGTGTACTCGATGAATGAGTCTAAAACTGTATTTTCTAGAATAACGCCTCTCTTTGGACAAAGGGACACTTTTTTATATGTTGAATTCGGGTCAAACTGTAATGCGGTTGAAATGATAAAATTATTGAGGGGAGAATGAACCGTTAAATTCTTAATTCGCACTATTGTCCAATTCCTAAATTCCTCTGCAGTTATTCCATACTCATGTGAGATTTGTCTAATGTTAATGCAACTCACATTACCATAACTCCGAAAGGATGTTGAGATAAGGTGACGAGTGTCCGTCGTGGATATGCATTCCTCCATTACAGTTTTATTATAAGAAAACCAAAAATATGTAATGGTTGGTTCTTGTATGACCTTGTCAAAGAAATCTTTGGTAGTGTAAAATCTAAATGATTGTGTTTGTGAAAAATTAGTGACGTTAGACGAAACAATGGAAGGAATAATGGAATCCACAACAAATATACTGCGATATTGAATAGTAATGATGACTGACACTAATCCCCATAATCCTATCACAAATTTGCATAAAAGTAATAATCTTGGGTTGGTCCTTATTTCTGGTGAGAAATCTGGAGGGGTTTCAAGTATATTCCCAATAATCAGTCCTAAGACATTATAGACGAAGTTCCATGGATTTGTCCGTCTATCCATTGGTATTGTCCATATATAAATAATATACAGAATGAACAGGATCATGAAAACCGTACCCAGAAAAGTACACCAAAATTCCATGGTAAACGGTGAAATTAACAATGTATATGTGAGAATGTCTCTTGTGTATTCACAAGTTGCAAAATTATAACTAGTGCTTCCAACGATATTTCGCAATGGTTGAAATTGGAATGGATACGCATATAATGAAGCACGGTCGTCAGCCATTTTGATTAATGAATCCAACTTACAATGTGAAAATAAATATGCAAAAAGTTCACTCCAATCATTCTTCTTTGTCTCAGGAATGTGAACGAAACACTGAATTTCTTCTGTGAGTAATATTCCAATAATACGCTCAAATGTAAACATTTTATGCAGTTCAAGTTTCCGAAATGGATTTTGAACTAATTTGACCATTTGGGTCATAATGTCAATATCATTTGAATTCTTTGCTGTTCTAAATATTCCACCTCTTTTTCCTGCATTCTGTAATTTCTTCGTAGCAGTCTGGATGGATTGAAATGTTAATTTGTATATGGTAGTATTTTCCTCAGAATTTGGGATTTCTGTCATGAGTGAATTCCATTCATAATCTGTTCCACAGATATTGAAATGCTTCGATGTACTCCGAGCCGTATTGACTTCAGAATTACACATGTGTATAATAATATATTTCCTCAATATTCTGCTTGCATCAATGTAATCGCTGAACGCGTCTGTAATTATGGGCCTGTGAATTCCATTCAAATCTTGCGGGCAAGAATGAAATGAAATGAGAAGAACAAATGCATGGAGTTCGAAACATCCCGGAGATTCATAAAGTTGACAATATTGATGTCTTCTGTTTAATTGATTTCTCAATAACCTGGAGTCATGGGATCCCACATCTTCCGATTCTGAAATAATGATTGTAACACGACAAGTCAGTCTTCCTCTCAGGTCAAGCTGTGATGTGTAAGTCCACGTTGTATAATCTGTATCTGTCAAGGGAAGTGTGAAATAAAGTGTCACTGGCACTGGCACGATTCCATCGACCAAATCATTTAAATCAATTTCAATGTGAGAATTTGGGACGACAGCGATATCCATTTGTATATGACAGTGTCTAAATTCTTGGAGTATAGTACCCAATTTAATATTGTATGATATTCTTCTGTTGTTGAGATTTTTCTTAAATGTGGGAATGGCACAGGTATTTTCGAGTATACCGGCAAATATCACGACTAGCATGGCAAAATGCTGATTACGCATTTTGGTTTTGGAAATTATAGAAGATTCCTCGTTGTAATTTTCGAATAGTTTCCTTAATATATAGCACGCAAGCACGATGGAGTTTTGAATTTAGCACTTGGGGACTTTAGGAATTCAAGAGAACTGAAAGATTTTGGAACAGAAATGTTCCTAAACTCATGCTTGGGACATTTGCCGATAGTTTATACTCAAATAAAATATGTCACTCTTACACGTGGCACACACTGACAGTTACAAACACACCCTTCACGTCTTGTCAATTGAGAATCACCCATTAGTTTAAGGGAGGAATTGACACAACCTTATTTGAATTTGCATTTCGTGTAAGTATAGTCAAACTGACATTGACTTTCCAGTGACAACTGAGAGTGCCTAATCACAGCTTAGCTTACACTTCAGAAGGGACGGAAGACAGACATCACTTATATCTGTCTTTGAGCAGTGGGGATGGAATGGAACCCTGACCATCAGAAAAACACTTGAGGCTAAGATTCGTGACGAACCGAAAACGGACAAAAGAAAGACGTATACAATTTACTTGTATGACTGAAGCAGTACTGTTGAAATGTCTATGTTAATGTATGTTAACATGAGCATTGGACAATAAGAATGATGACGAATAAAGTTTATAAGAAATTTATTAAACTACCTATTTAAAATGTGGAATTTTCATAAAAGAAATGGCTAACAATTTTACACATTTTTAAATGTGACTCTTCATGAATTCAATGTTATTTACACAATTTCATTTGGGATATGTTACATCATCATAGAAAGCATTCAAATCAATCCTACATTCCGCTTCATAATCCTGGTTGGGAAAGTAATCCTTGCAAGAGTCATTTCGTTTGATATCCAAAGTCACACAATGAACTGTTCAAAAAATCACATAAAACATAATTTTTTTAATTTTACTTGGCAATAATAAAATGGTACAAAAATAATAAAATAGTGACTTACCCCCACCGCCAAATTCATTCAAAGCTCTTAATGGCACCCCAATCACATCAAATCCTAAGTCTTCCAAGAAATGATACAGGTTGACTTCACACTCTTCTATAATACAACACTTCGGGCTGAGAGACAAAAGATTCATGTTCAGATTTGATGAACAACTGGCCACTGGAGAAACATCATTTATTTCTGGTAGGGGGCACCATAGAACTCTCCAATCATTATCCTCAAAGATTTTCATTTCTGACTTAAGGGTTGGGAAATTTTGATTAATGAGTGCAATCCCATCTGATCCAGAAGATGGAGGGCGCAGTAATGTCAGATTTACGTCCAGATGAGGTGAGTCTCTCTTAACAAATTATATATGTATGAATTAAATATAAAGTAAAATACACCAGTCAAAAACACAATGGCTCACCCGAGGAACATGTATCATGTGGAATCTCAAGTCCGGAAATTCTCGTCGCATCCTGATTTTAATTTTTTGCAAATTTTTGAAAAATTTTTGATCAATTTTTTGAAAACTTTTTGATCAATTTTTTGAAAAATTTTTGATCAATTTTTTGAACGATTTTTGATACTAAAATCTTACCATTCAAAACCCTTGTTATTGGCCGTAGCACTTTTCTTGTAGAAAATATCTTTTCCAGCTTTCACCATATCTGCTAAAAATAAAATACAAAAATCCACCATAATTTTTTTAAAATATAATTGCTTTTGTTCAATTTTTGTATAATACTTAAACACGAATACCAGTATCAAAAGCAACTTCCGTTTCATTAAGTGGCGTCCTGTAACCACATGAAGCTAAACGATCATCCCTTTCTTCCTCAGTGTAGTCAAAATGATACATATCGTACATTGTGTCTCCACATGTCGGCTGCAATGAAATAGTTAAAATTATTAGAAACTAGTGAACGTGCCCGTTAAGAAATTGGCAATCACCAAGAACCATTATCCAAATTTTTTGAAAGACTCAAGATAAATAATAACTTGGAATTACGTACTCTTGGAGCTGCTTTCCAATGCACGCGTTCATCTGCTTCCCACAAAGGGTAAATAAGGTCACGATAGTACATTGACTCAAAGTGTCGAACTCTAGATGGAGTTGCCGCTTCCAAAATAGTATTCCCAATAGTTATGAGCATATCTCTGGGACAAGCATTGCACCATTGATAATAGTTTTTAAAGTACGGCGTTTGGATCTAGAATAAAAAAAATGTCTGACTCTATTTTGGTAAAAATTGTTCTGCAATTAATTCACAGTTTACTCTAGAGCTTCTCACGGGTCGGATTGAGACAGATCCGAACCCGTCGGGTTTGGGTTCTGAGTCGATCCGAACCCGAACCCGACCCGAACCCGTTTGTTCGGGTTTTGAATTCTAGGATCCGAACCCGATCCGAAAGCCTTCGGATCAGAAAATTCAGATCCGAACCCGAACCCGATTACTCAAAGGTGGATCCGAACCCGACCCGAACCCGAACCCGATCCGAACCCGCAACCCGGAACCCGAACCCGATTTTTTTAAAAAATAATCTCAAAACGAGGAAGAATTGCTTTTATTTTCTTCCGATAAAATACAGCACATAGAAATGGGCGAATAAAAATAACAAGACTACCAGTTAACTAAACATATTACTCTCCAAGCATTTTGTCCCGGATGGACTGAGCTCTGTACTTCCGGAATTCCGTTTGATTTTTGCATCGAATCCATCCTCTTACGCACATTGTCTTCCGGATGGTTTCTGCATTCAGGCACATGCGCTTAGGCTGGATCAAATCACTTCCGGTTGAGAAAATACGTTCTACCGGAACACCGGTACCAGAAATAGCAAGAAAGTCTCTGGCCATTTTGCTAAGGTTTGGATAAATATTCTTGTGTGCCTAACAAGATCAAGAATCAATAAATATCGAATAAATCTATATAATCCAACATTTGATACTATTGCTATGTACCTTCCACCACGCAAGCGGTCCGTCCTTCATTGAAGTGGCGTTTGGACTGATCGCACTCTCGGCAAGATATACTTGTAGTTCATCTCGTGTATCCAACTTAGCCTTCTTCATTTGCGAGGCAAACAAATCCTCCGGACGTTCTTTCTCTTTTTTCCCGTCACTTGTTTTGCATGACTGCTGATCAGCAGTTGTTTTAGGTTTGTAACATTCTTCCCAACATTTCTTGACCATTCTAATAACAAACCAATGGACGGGCATATTATTAGTTCACGTCCGTATATGTAATTTATTAAGAGAGAATACCTTTTGTACTTATTTATCAACTCGGTACTAAAGTATGACCCATTACACGTGTACCACGTGAGTTTACTTCTGGGGTCAAGTACTGTGAAAAGAAAGAATTTTCTAATAGGTTAAGTATTCTCCTAAATACCATTTTCACTGTAATTTAGGAATAGAGTATTGTTGTATTTGGTATGAGGAATCGTTAGAAAATTACCTAAGCCGATTACGTATACCAATCCGTCCGAGCTAGGATAATATTTATTCAATTTCGAACATGCAGACTTTGCTGCTTCCACCAAAACTTCAGAGTGACCCCCTGCAACCTATCAAAATTATATTCAAAGTATTGAGAGAGTAATGCATTCAAATATAAATCTAGTTACGTTGTAGTTCTCCAAATGATTGTAGAGCTCCATGTAAACCATAGCAGAGAGTGACATAGTAGGGATTTTGTCATGAGACATGAAAACTGTCATTTTCTGGAAAGGCTAAATATTAAAACAAACTTTAGACTTCCTAGACAGAAAACCTTTAAAACATGAGTTACCCACTAACATATATTATACCTTTAGAAATTCAACGACACCTTCAATGTTCGTCCATTCAGATTCCGTCAAAATATACTTCCTTAGTTTAACGTCACTTCTTAGTGCCCCCTCATAAGCCTATAAAAATAAATGGAGTGATTGCTCCAGAAAATAGCTACAATACCAATTAAACTTACCACCCTTAATTTCAAGGCTCGCTTCATCATATAATAAGTTGAGTTCCATCTGGTGGCCACATCTCTAATTAACTCCTTGTACTTGACTTGGCTGAATTCACATTGACGCTTCAGTAACTCCTGTCGCTGCGGAGAGCTTCGAAGTTTTACAACTCCTTTGCGAAGCTATGAAAAGATGAGACACGTGTACTTCAGAACTTACATTTATGGTGTAGTAATGTCTTAACTTACCTTAGCACATAATGAATTTTGTCCTCTATTTTCAAAATTCGTGCTATCAGATTCCTCTTCATCCGATTCTTCCGTCGGAAGGTCATCAAACTCGACCGTTGCATGGGACGAGGTTCCTGTCATCTTAAGTGTCGACAAAGCGTCCTGACAAGCAAGATTTACAATGTGCGCTAAGCAACGGACCCTCTGATTCTTGGCGTCGAACTGTAATCCCTGTAAAAATACACACCTTATAAATTAGTTTACATGTTTACAAAATTCAAAAAATATTAGCCATATATTCTTCTGGAACCTTAGCACGAATTTGTGATTCCAAAGTCTCGACGAACGTGTCACAATTTGTGGCGTTGTCGGTTGTTATAGCTGAGATTTTACCAAGAATGTTAAACCGCTCAAGAACTCTGACAAATGAATCTGCAAGATTTTTGCCTGTATGACTTCCAGTCAATATGTCGATGTCAATTATACGTTCTTGAAATTCAAAGTTTTCATCTATCCACTGAGCAATTATTCCTTGAAAAGCAATTCTATTTGCTGATGTCCAACAATCTACGATAATGGAAATTTTACCGTCATGACCCTGTAAATTGTAAAGGGAAGATGGAAAACATAAACGGGGAGTCCATTGTTAGTCTAGTACAAATGGCTAGAATCTACAGAGTTCCTAAGGGACGTACCTTAAATAGCAGTTTTAATTCTTTCTCCTCCTTATCAAACATGACAAAGATTCGGCGTTTTACAGTGTCATTGCTCATAGTAGCAGGCTTCTCTGTGAAGATGTCAAAAATATGATCGAAGGATGCTTCCTCTGCAGTTGTGAATGGTAAGTTCTTCTCGAGTATGAATTGGATAACGCGGTTTTCGAATTCCTTTTGAGTAAAAGCCTGTACAAAAAATTTCAATATTAGAATACACTTTTAGTAAAATTGTTTGTAATACGGTCTACCCTTATTTTGAATAAAATACAAATAATTTGTCACACATTCCTAAGCAAAGCCTGCTAATTCTATTCACCTCTTTTGAGAAATGCTTCTTGTACTCCTCTATTGTCGGTTGCGAACTGTCTGAATTGTTCGTTCCCAATTTGAATGAGTGGAAGTTTTTTACGTGCTTGTTTAAATTTCCAGTGGACCTCGTTTTCTTGTCGACTGAGAACTTAGAGCTGAAAAATTACAAGAATTACAACATTTATCGAGTATTTTAACGTGATCTATCATTCTAAGTTTGATTCCATTCGAAACTAAAAACCATTTGTGTAAATAAATAATAAAACTGAGAAATCGCGCGGACTCCAATGAAGATAAAATTGTCAGGTTAAATTGTGTAATACTGTATATGTGTAATACCGTAAATGACCGATTAGAAGCCCTCCTA
>JAQGCB010003229.1:0-10110 GCA_034698835.1 Protaphorura tricampata | reverse complement strand
CCAAGTGATGTCAATTCAGTAAAACCGATTTTAAGTGACTCAGATTCAACTCCACGTGTTACTCGCTCTAGATCAATAAACTGTCAGCCGTTGACGACAAAAAGAAAAACCAGGCTGAGTCAGAGTCAATCATTTGACAAAGACAAAAGTATAAATTCTGAAGTTGATCATAAGTCGTCTATAGACAGTGCGGGTGAAGTTGCAGTCAAAGCTCAGGTAACTATCAGTTCGAATTCCAATGCAAAAAATGATGTGAAGAAATTATTGACCTCTGTGGCAATAGTGATAGAAAATGAGGACAAATCAGATGAAAGTTCTGAGGAAGCAACTCCACGAGTAACTCGATCAATGAAACGACAGTCGTCGACGAAGAAAAAAAAGTGTAAATAGAAATTGAAAATCCAAGCGTCAAAAGGTTGTAATTTTGTAAAGAATTTCTTGAGAAAGTTTTGAGGTTTCATTTCAGATATTTGACTTTTGATATTTGACAACACAAGTATTTTTCATTTCTAAAAATATATTATCTCTTCTTGTATTGTTATTCTATCGTCTCTCACTTATCACAACGTCTAAACTTGGATGTGTAACTGGTAACATACTCGACTTCCTTAAAAACAAATGTCAGTAAAAGTTTCCAGAATCCGCATGTAGAGGCAGACAGACTCCTCAAAAAAATTACTTGTACTGTTTTGTTGTTTTACATTCGGAAAACACCGAATGTTGTATCAGGGATAGGTGCGTTCAGAGCCGCACTGAGACTCAGACCTAAGACTTTGCGAGTGTCTTTGGGATCAATTATTCCATCATCCCATAATCTAGAAAATTTAAAAGAAACTTCGTGAGATAGAATATCAAAATAGAAATTAGACTCGAAAGGACAAGTGGACAAGATCCGTACCTCGCACTTGAAAAATAGGGATGACCTTCTTGTTCAAACCTTTCAATGATTGGAGCTTTCAGAGCTTGTTCCTCTTCGGCAGTGAACTAGAAAGAGGAAATGATTACGATTACGATTAAGTCATATGATTAGAGGTTAAATTCGAAATATTTGCCTGTTTTTTATCGCGTTTTCTTTGGTCTCTGGTAATTTGGGCTAGAACTCCGGCAGCTTGTTCCCCTCCTGTAAATTAACGCGTGGGACATTGAAAATTGTATTCATTCTATCGTTCATATGGTTCTAAAACTCACCCATGACTGAGATTCGAGCGTTAGGCCACATGTACAAAAATCTTGGACTAGATGCCATGAGAAAATAATATTAATACTTTATTGAATTGATTCTACATATTGATAACTATCTGTTTTACCTGTAAGCTCTGCCACACATTCCGTAATTTCCAGCTCCATAGGATCCACCAATAATAACAGTAAGTTTTGGAACATTTGCACAAGAAACAGCGTTCACCATTTTCGCACCATTCTTTGCGATCCCCCCACTTTCTGCATCTCGGCCGACCATAAATCCTGCAAATTGTAAACAATTAAAATATTATCGTTCCTTGCCTCATTCCAACTTTGGATAGCAAGAACTTTACCAGTAATATTTTGTAAGAATATCAACGGAATCTTCCTTTTACTGCAGAGTTGAATAAAATGTGTTCCCTGGAATTGAAAGTGAGAGTTGAGAGAAATAAGAATAACTCACGATTTCAAAAAATAAATTCAAACTGTTGTACCTTTAGAGCGGATTCAGAGAATAGAACACCATTGTTTCCAATAATGCCAACAGGATGGCCATATAGTCTAGCAAAACCTGTCACTAGAGTGTCACCGTATTTTTCCTTAAATTCGTTAAATTCAGATCCATCCACAATTCGTGCAATTACCTAAGGGTTAGAGAAGAAGCATCGTTAACTCAATTTATAGGTCACCGACAATTAAAATAATTTTGGATAGTGTTCCGCTGACCTCTCTGATGTCAAAACTCCGTTTCAGGTTTGTTCCGACGATTCCGTACATTTCTTCAGGGTTGAACTTGGGTTCCTTAACTGTTGAGAGAATAGAGAAATCCTTCTTTGGCCATTTGTAATTTAAGTTAGCGACAATCTTCCTTGCAATTTGAAGGGCGTCCTTGTCATTTAGGGCGAAGTGATCAGTAACACCGGATTTACTGTAAATAAAATATCCAACGTTTAATGAGAATGAGATGTCATCCAGAACTAGGACATATTATAAACAGTACATTTTGGTCTTCGCTTTATCGACAACAATTTAAATAAAATAAACACATGCCTGCAATGAAGTTCAGCACCTCCTAGATCCTCCGCAGAGATTTCTTCACCAGTAGCTGCCATTACGAGCGGTGGTCCAGCAAGAAAAATTGTACCCTGTTGTTTGACTATTACACTTTCATCCGCCATGGCTGGAACGTAGGCTAGAAAGATGAAGAGATGTGATGAACGTTAAGTTAAAGGTGTAAAGCAAACATTTTATGTGTCACTTGTGTGAAATTACTAAACATGACTGATTTTTAGTACTTACCTCCTCCAGCGGTACAACTTCCCAATACTACAGCAATCTTTTAATAAAAGGAATAAACCAGTTAAGAAAGTATTTAGAAAATTCTATTCTAGTGATCAACTGAATTCGATAATTACATACTTGTGCAATTCCCCTGGAGGACATTTGTGCTTGATTGTAAAATATTCTGCCGAAGTGGTCGCGATCAGGGAATACCATAGCTTGGCGAGGTAAATTCGCACCACCGGAATCAACTAAATAAATGCAAGGAAGACGATTCTCCAATGCAATTTCTTGTGCCCGCAAATGTTTCTTCACAGTGATTGGATAATAGGAACCGCCTTTTACGGTGGCATCGTTGGCCACGATCATACATTCCACCCTGTAGTCAACAAATTAATTTCAGTTTAATTTCGTTGCAGATAAGAAGATACCGAATTTTACTATGAAGATCATTTTTTTACAACATACCCTGAGACCTTCCCAATTCCTGAGACAATTCCACCTGCCGGAACTTCCTCACTGCCATATAATTGGTAACCAGCAATTTGAGAAAGTTCTAAAAATGGAGAATCATTGTCCAGCAAATTCTCAATCCGATCTCTTGGTAAAAGTTTTCCTTTGGACACATGCCTTTGAATTGCTTTCTCCCCTCCACCTTGGACAATCGTTGACACCAGAGATCGAAGGTCTCCCACTACTGATTTCATAGACTCATAATTTTCCTGAAAGAAATATAAAAGTATTGTTTAAATGTTCGATGTAAGAAAACTGGTTGTTTCGGGTCAAGCGACAAGCGCTATAGATTTCTAGCACACCTGATACTCTGGACTTTTTGAGTCAACTTCAGAACCAATGATGGAATGTGAATCCAAATGAAATGAACTGTTCGGTTGTTCACGTAAAATACCAGTTGAACTTCTTAAATGTTGGAAGTATCGAGGCCCTTTGGAACGGAAATAAGTTGCTCTCCATATCTGCGAGAGAAAAAAAATGATATTTGAATAATGTTAAGAAAAATTTTAAATGCCAATTTTTATGCACTCATGCATCTGAAATTCATTAATGTTGTTCAATTTCATTTCGATACTTGGGTTTTTGTTTCATAACTGAAATTAGTTTCGTTACAACAGTATTAAATATCTTTATAGCACGTGGAGTTCTAGAGTTCTATGTGACAATTTAGAATTTACTACAAAAACTAAACTACTGAATATTCCGATTACACAAGAAATCCCCTGATTACAAACTATTACTCAGAAACTCAGAATTTTTTTTCACTATCAAAAATCTTCAATTCGTACTCCTTTCTTACCCCAAGAGTAATCTTCGAAGAATTATTCATTTGGGTTAGAAAATTTCAGAAAAAAAATGGGGAAACAAGGAAAGGAAAATGGAAATTATGAAATTAAAGTTTCAACAGCACTGATGACAGTCTCCGTGAACTTTTCAACAGTATAATTTTTAAGTCCGGGCCGGTGATTGCGATTGTCCGATAAGATAAGGGTAAAAAGGAAGTCCAAAATATTTCAGAGGATTTCACAATTCCACCTGCACCTGAATCCGGATTTAAACCTCGGACCAAAATTCTCGTACGTTCAGTTGCATAATCTAATGTATGCAGGGAAGAGGGCGACAAATCGTACCATTTGCATATGATGAAAATAATGATCATAAAATGAATGCAATTTTTCATGATTATATGCAAATTCTCCTAATTCTATCTAGATTAAAATTTTGACGCTCTGAAAATGAAGCTAAGCCTATCATAATTTTAGTGAGAATTTTTCAGCCAAGCCAAAAGTATACATGCAAGCGTAAGAAATAACAAAATCCCTATAGTGTATTGGGATTGGGACTCGGTGCGGTGTGTAAAACATGTACAGGGTGGATCAACATAACAAAAGCTCTGAAAAATGACAACTTCTGAACCATTGAACTGAACTAATTCCATTTTGGATGCACCTAATAAATTCCAGGGCGGTCAGGCAGTCATGTAAAATAGAAGAAGCCCGGGGCTTGTAGTTGTTCCGGTAGGGTCAAATGTCGCAGACTTTCACCACTTTCTCCAGAACTGTAATGTGTATAGTAACCTGCGCCCGAATAGAAGTCGAGTCTTTACCCAGCTTCTATTCGGGCCCAGGCTACTATTCGGATCCGGCTATTTGCAATTCTGGACCTTTTGGGTAATCTTCTAATTTGTCAGCATGATTTTAGGTCAGGCCCCTTGAAAAAGTTTTATGACGGGCCCATCCAAATATATTGCAATTCCATAACAACTCGGTCTGTGTAATTTGTTTATCTTTTTTTGAGTCCCGATTTTGATGACCGTAAGAATTTTTCCCGAATTCATCACTGTCGCGTATACCGGACAATTTGTGAGTCAAATTTTTGAAAATCAATTTCAAAAGCGAAGAAAAGGAAACAACGACAGGAATTTCGACGAAGAAAGATTGTTGGAGATCGAGATCAAAGTTAAATCGAATAGAAGCAGGGAAACAACGTGTTGAGGATTAAAATGGATTCGATTCGGAAGTTTTTTGCGAGGTTTCGGCGAGGTAATTAATTAATTATACCTTCAAATGTGATAGATTTGTGTGGATAACCTTTTCTAATTGTTGTTTTCGTGTGTTAGTTAAAGTTAGCCCTTCACCCGATAGTAAGCTTTATTCCAACCCTGAGCAAGCTGATATTCTCGAATGGGAAAAAGAAATGAAGGCAGCTTCTCGAATTCAGAGAAAAATGAAGGGGAAGAAGACAGGAAGTGGAGGCACGGGAAACAAAAGTGAAGAAGTTCACCGAATCCGTGATACTGTCCGTGCGATAGAAACTGGAGCCGAAGTTCGGACAGAGATGATTTGGAAAGGTAGATTTTCATTATATTTGGCAGATAGTATAGGAAGCCACAAAAATGGGCTAGTTTTAATTAACAGGTGACCTAAACTTTCCTTAAAAAGTCATTACAATATACAGGGTGCGCCAAAATTACGGCGTATTTGATTTGATACTAGGACTTAGTAGAATCACCAGACTTTATCGGTCACGTGTCTAAACTTTGATTAGCGTTCTATTGTTCATTAGTTTTGTTTTAAATGTAAACTATCGGAATGTGATGAGTGGTTGAACCGTTTCATCAAATTAGAAGCTAGTCAATAATGTCATTCTCTCATTCTTTACGGCTATAGGAAAGGATAGTCCTCCTGGTAGTGTCCAAAGTCTGACTCCAGATGAAAGTAAAAGTCCATCAATAAAGAGTGTAGATCCTCCGGTAGACACTAGTTTGGATTTAGAGGCCGAGGGGACAAAAGACCAGAACGACAACCTCACAACATTATGTCCTCCGGAGTCTCCAATCTTGGACTCAGATTCAAATGGCGAGAAAGAAAATCAGGACAACAAACTTGAAGGTTCTCTAGAGTGCCCAGTCCATGATGTGGTTGAAAAAGGACCTGAATCCGCTAAACGTCCTGATCCAGAAGTCCGGAGTTGGGTCCGGTCTGATACCCTTTCTGATCTTTTTCCGGAGACGGATAGTTGTGAATTCTCAGCAGCTGTGACCGATATTTGGGTCAAAAATACAATCTTCTGGAATGAAAGAATTTTTTCAGATACAGCACTGAGTTCAGCTGAAATGGAAAAAGAGATCCATGACATTGTCATCTTGAAAGAAATTCAGCATCTCGTGCCACCAAGAAAGAAGTACTCAGTCAAGATGAAGCTCAAAGATGCTTCTTTCTACCATGGCACCAGTGACCATGAATTGGAGGACTACATGGATCTCTTGTGGTCACCGGCTGAGGCTGAAGTCATTGCTGCAATTTCACAGAAGAATGGGGATACCGTTGCCGTTAAGCCTGAGAAATTCAAATCATGGAAATTTGATCCAAAGACTCGAACCTGGAAGAAGACGGCTGATGAGGGTGCAAGTGGGAAGACCTCGCTTTTTGGGTCAGTCTAATTTGAACACGCTTTTCCAATGTTTCAATGGATTGTCATTTAAAACTTTAATCTCTCAATCTTTAGTTCTGCAATGAAAGGTCTTCGTTGGATTGGACACAGAATTAGACCGAAAAAGAGTGCGAAAGTAGCACCAACACCGAGAGGTCCAGTCATACGCCAGAAAGTTAGAATAATTCGTGTGCCAAGCGATATGACAATTTCGACTCCTCTGTCAGACCTAGACATTGGTGAGTGCTGAAATGAAAGGCATTTGAAAATTCCTTTCTATTATATATTTGAAATGTTTAACTTTGAGGATGTAATTGTAATCCTATTGTTTGCACAGGTCCAGACGGGCAAAGGATAATGAAGCGTCGGATTTTTTAATCTGGAGGAGGATTTTTAAAGATGACTAAAAATCATTAGATGAGATTTTGAAGTCTAAAGCGATTTTCATTTTTAAAATTGTTAGACTTTGTTTGACTATTTAGTAACGTTTCGGTTTCAATTATTTATGATTTTTGTTTGCCTTTCAAAAAGTTAAAGTTTTTTACTTCAATTTTGTGGTTATCAAAAAATGATAGCACTTTTCCTACTGATAATCGAGTTTCATTTTTTTTTCAATTGCTTAATAAAATGATTGTTAGTTAGGTAAAATTATTGCGTTGTGTCCATGTCTATTTATTTGGCCTGTAATATTAATCACTGGCTGATGTTAAAAATTCATTTTATTAGAGAGTGAAACAAAAATCCTATTTTCATAAACATCCCAAGATTGTACAATTCAAAAATTGTATAGATTCTGAATGTTGACAAAGACAAATGCATTATATTTCAATATATAAAGGTATTCAACATTATTAGAGTTGTTTTGTCGGAAAAACAAACCCATTAGTCCACCAAATTTTAATAAGGCTGTCGCAATCTCAAAATAAGCCGAAAGTTGAGCCATTTCATTTTCTGAACGTTTTTCGAATTACAAAATCATAACACATATTTCGTCACGGTCAATGTAAAACTGGTTTTTGCAAGTTATAATTTATTTATCAGCAAAATCGTTTATAACACGGTTCTGGCTTTGGGTCCGGTTCATTTTCAGACGGAACAAATCTTGAAACATTGGCAAGTCTTGCTTCACGAAGTAAATATCGACTTTGTAAAATCTCTCCAACCATTGTACGGAATGCAATGTCCACATTATGATCTGTCTTTGCCGATGTTTCAAAGCGATAAAGTCCAAGACTTTGAGCTATTTCCTGAAACGAAATGAAATCGTAAGAAAAACAATAGTGTAAATCGGCTTTACAAGGAACCAGCTTCACACGTAAAATTCAGATCAGCCAAAGTTGATCTGATTTCTATGTTAGAAGTGTTTTCTTCGAGTGCGGTATTGACTTAATTAATTAACAGAGAAAGTATTATTTACCTCTTTTTGAGCTTCCGTCGGTAATTTGCAATTTGATGTCCGTTCTCTACATGAACATGTCTCCAAGTCTTCCCTTGCTCCAATTAAAATTTTGATAGCTTTTGGAGCGTATTTATTTGCCAAGTCATGCCACATTTTAGTATGTTCCAAAGATTTTGTATGCTTCGTATCGTAAACAATAATCACACCTTGTGATCCTCGTAAGTATTGTGGAGTTATGGAATCTTTGCATTTCTCTTGCCCACTTGTGTCCCACTGTATCGGTTTGGAATATAAATCTTATAGAATCCTTTTCGTGGACACAAATAAATGAATGGACGAAAAGAACATACGATATATAAGCTGATATTCTCTTCCCCGACTTGAGTTTGTTTCACCCACTGTAATTATACAACAAACCAGACAAAATTCAATCCTGTACTTTGTATACTCATGCAGTATACTAATCAGACTTACAAAATCATTTCCGATTGTCGTTCTCAAATTATGGCTAAAATGTCCTTCCTGAAATCAAAAACCTTATCATATTCTCAACCCAACTATTTATCGTTATAGCGTGCTGTACTGGTATTACTGTGTCTCATGTTCTTCCATTAAACTTACGGCATATCTTCTGGCAAGGGATGTCTTCCAGACGCCCATGTCACCAATCACAGTGATTTTAAATTTTTTGACACTGCAAAACATTTCATATAAGTACTAATAAAAATAAAAATCAAGCAATATTTCAAAGAACATCTTCTTTCAGGTCTTGGGCTACAACTTACAACGTATCTAAAATCTAACCAAATCTATCTGGCCGCCCTGTTCATGTTCCCATAAGACCCTGCCAATTGTGCCAATATCCTTTACACGATCTCGTATTATAATCTGACCTAATAAAAGTCCATAGTTTTCATACCATTTTATTGGTTGTATGCCATTGGCTCGTCTCAATCTTTTTTCTTCAATTGGTTTCCTACAGTACGGACAGCTACACAGAAATTATCTTATGTATTTACTAGTACTTTAAATTATTTAAGTGTAAAATTGATTTCACATTTTAAAATACTCATATACTCACGAGAAATCCCCGTTCCGAAATACTGGATCAATACAAAATTTGTGAAACAAATGTCCACATTGAGTGAGTACAAAGTAATCATTTTCTCTTTCTGTTTCACAATTTAAGACACAATTGATTAAACATTGCACCTATAGGTGTTGCGTTGTTTATTTGGAAAATACCTGAGTAGAATTCGATACAAATTGAACACTCAATCTCGTCAACCATTACATATCTTTCGAAATAAATAAGTTGAACCGAAACGAGTGAAAATCACTTTAGAACTTATTTTTAGAACTCGAAACTGTGTAATCTAACTTATGATATGAACTTTAAATTATAAAATGTCATGACTCGCGGCAAGAAGAGATTTTGCAGTGATGAGTCATGCAAATTTTTTTTGCTGTAAACTGTTTATCTTCACACACGCTCAAAGCTGAAAAAGACCATTGGATGTGGTATGTATCTAAGATGAAAGCTCAAATCTTAACTTACTAAAGGTTACACGTGCTCATATTGCAAAAAAAAGTTGCAAGAGAAGTTCTTTACTGGAAGTGTGCATTTGGTGATCCGAGTATGTACCTTGCTCGGTCAGACTTGTTGAAAAATAACCTACACAATATTTATGAAAGAACAATTGTATTCGTAAATTCGTAATATCGTAACAAAGTTACTTTAATGTACCTCTCCTTGAATTCCCGAAGAATTTCTGAGCATTATGCATTGCAGCATATCTGACTTTTTTTTTAACACCTAACTCCATTAATTGTCCAAGTATCCTCTGCATCAGTAATTAATTTCTTTGCATAAATACATGTACCTAGATTAGATTTTTATAACATCTGAAATAAATCGATACTAAAAAAGATATTTGTCATTCGATAGTACTGTACAGGCTATCTAGCCAAATTGTCAGAATGTCTTAAGGGTGTTGTTGTGATGAATAAATATAATTCGAATTAGAATTCCAATTAATCCGACCGAGAATAATTCCTTACAACTGAAATTCCGTACTACAACAAAAATGTCAGGACGATCCATCTCAAGACATTTCCTAACTTGTGAGCACTTATCTGCGTAATATTTTGAACCGTATTTTTATGCTTTCCTATTTGTAAATATTTGAGTACCAACATAGCTTTCTGCCGTCATTCTCTGCAAAAAACGTGTGTGCTTATTTGTATGCATAAAATAACTAAGGCAGTCAAGTCATCAATTGGGTTGAGCTCATCTGAGGCCA
>JAQGCB010003228.1:0-10112 GCA_034698835.1 Protaphorura tricampata | reverse complement strand
TTGGGGGGACGCGGCTACGGTTGTTAAATCGAGTGTCTCCAGCATATTTTCAATTTGAGTTCGTTTCACAAACGCCGAATTCTAGTATTCAACATGAAATTAGTAGCGCATACAAATATATCAAGATTATATTTAAATGGCAATGCCTAACATTTGGACTTGATTTCTTGGCCAAGCGGACACCGTCATCATTCTTGAGCCGTTTAGAGGCCGACTGAGACGGTGGTTCCTCTGGAGTCCGTTTTTTAATCAATTCATCCAATTTGACCTTCAATTCCGCATTTTTTCCTAATTTTAATGTAAATTCGAAATAATGACATTAAATTGTTAACTAAAATAGCCATCATATAATTCGCATCGCAACGGTTAATACCAATCCTAATGACTTACCAAAGCTCTCAATCTGTCCAATGCACTGCTGCTGCGATTTTCCCCATTTTAATGGAACCTCTTTTCCAACCAGAACGATTCTTGCTCATGTTTCAATGATTCGTCCAATATATCGTCTCTTGTTAAAATGGAGTACCTCCTCGGCGTCTCTCTTGACCAATACACCAGAATGCATCGTTTCTCCATTTTTTTTTTGATTTTATTAGATTTGACTCCGAGACCAACCAAAATCAGACAAATGAACTTTTGTGTAACTCCGCGCTCTCGTTCTCAATGACTGAGGAGGGAAATAATCACACATACAACTTCAGGCTTGGCGCTACGCACTGATTTTAATATTCTGCATACTCAAAGGTATATTTCATACCAAAAATGTCGCTAAACCGGAGAACATTGAAGCGATATATTTCAGGCGTCGTTCCAAATAGAACAAAGACAAGAATTTTACAGGTTTGTGATTATTACCTCAGATTATTTGCACACAATTTGAAAGTTAACAGTAAAAACGGTAAAATCAAATAATACATAGAGAATCAAGCAACCAGTAGATGCGACGATACTTCCAGTTCAAATGAACGACCGTTTTGACCAAGGAAGTAATTTTGTTCAACAAGAGGTTCGCTTTGTAGTTCAAAGAAATATTAATCCATAAACTGAACAATGATTTATTATACCTGAATCATTTATTTCAGAATTTCAACTTATCCGATAGAATTTGTAAGGAATCGGAAGAGAATTTACACCGTGCTTTCAGTCATTCGAATTCGGAGGACGGTAATAATAATATTAAAGTATTATGATACTAATTATAAAAAATAACTCTGATCTTATACACATGCATGCATTATTTCTGCAGAACAAACTCGAGACGATTTCCTATATCAAAATGCAAAAATTAGGCAATCTGAATTTGCACTGGTATTATTCTCATTCATTTCAAGACATAAATTAACAAGAGAGGCGAGTGAAGATTTATTACAACTGGTGAATTTATTTATGCCTGCCGGTACAGCCATACCTGAGTCCTACCATTCCTTCAAGAATAAGATTCCAGAAGATCACTCGCTTACATCGCTTCATTTCTACTGTCCCATGTGTGAAGATTACATCGGTGCAGATGTGGGAAACATCTGTGAAAATTGTTCGGGCCAAATCGAAAAGGCCGAATTAGTAAGAAAGGGAAACTTTTTTGCAGTATTCAGTTTGGGGAAAATTCTTGAATCCGTACTTTCAGATGAAACTTTAGCACAAGAGCTGTTTGAAGGAATTCAAGAACGTACGTCGAGCAACGGAGTTTGCTTTAAGAATATTTACGATGGGATGAGCTACAAAAAACTACAACTTGCAAGCAACGACATAACATGCACCTTGAATACGGATGGAGTCCCTGTGTTTAAGTCATCAAAGTTTTCTCTCTGGCCCATACTAGTATCAATTAATGAACTTCCGTTCAGGTCACGCTACAAAACAACTAGCATTGCTGCTCTGTGGTTCGGTAAGGACAAACCCAATTTCAACACGTACCTTAAGCCGATTGTAGAGACTTTCAAGGATCTATCAAAATCTGGAATTAATTGGAGATGGAAAGGCAGAGTTATCAATAGTAAGGTATATGCCCCAATTATTGTAACTGATTCAGTGGCTCGATGTGCAGTTCAAGGTATAAACCAGTTTAACGGAGCATATGGTTGTAATTGGTGTCTCCTGAAGGGTGAGAGTTTTAGAAACCCTGAAAATCCTATCAGTAGGAAGTGGATCTATGCACCACCATACGATTCTGCTGTTCCAAGGACCAGAGAAGGTCATATTAAACACCTCAGGGACTTTAAGGAGGAATTAAATTCGGGTTCAAGGACGACACATAATTTTGGAGTAAAATCAGCATCCCCAGTTCTCTTGTTACCAAAGTTTGACATAATTAATGGTTTCGTGTTTGACGTCATGCACACTTGTTTCCTAGGTATTGTACGTACATTCACCAATAGCTGGCTAAATAGTAAGAATCACCATAAAAAATTCTACGTAGGAACAAAGTTAGCGCAAATTGATGCAGAATTAGCCACTTATAGAGTCCCATTCAATTTTGACAGGGCGTTTCGAACGATTTCTGATAGGAAATTTTGGAAGTCTTCAGAATGGAGAAATTGGTTATTGACGTGCGTGAATATTTTGCATAACATTTTACCAAGAGCATATACAGCGCATTTTGCTAAATTCGTATATGCAACTGTCCTTCTAAGTGGTGAAACAATCACTGAAGATGATATCTGTCATGCAAAAAGATTGATACATAAATTCATTAGCGATATTTCTGCCTTGTACGGAAACGAGTACTATACATACAACTGTCACATTCTGCACCACGCGCCAGATTGTGTCAGAAGTTGGGGACCCCTTTGGGCTTACTCGGCTTTTCAGTTTGAGAATTTCAATGGGGTGCTGTTAAATTTGATAAATGGGACACAGAAAATAGAAATCGAGATTTCCAATAAAATTGTTACGATGGTCGCGAGTTTAAAAGAAATTGCGGCCTTGCCAGAGAGTTGTGCGACTATTTATATGAAAAAAATGTTTAAAAAAATTAGATTCCGAAAATATAGCACGAAGGTTGGTCCAGTTCTATTCTTTGGGCCGTCTAAACTTTACCAATTCTCGCGACTGGAAACGAATATGTTGAAAGGAATAGGTATCAGTGGAAAACATGGCAAAGCATTTAAAAAGTGTCTGGTGAACTCAAATCTCTACACTACTATAGAACTGACAAATTCGAAAAGATGTAATTGTCTATTTGAAAAATCGGGGGATTGTTATGTAATTAGAAAATTAATGAAGGTCGGATTTGAGGCTGTTTGTGTCGCGTCGAAATTGAACACCACTCAAAGTTTGGTTGTGCCATTCTCACACAAGGTTGGTGAACTGTCTAAAAGTGTTACGATTGTTAGAATTTCAGATTTTAAATCAAAATATATATGTTCCATGACAAAAAATAATTGTTTTCAGAATATTGTACGAATTCCTAACACAATTGAGTGCGAATAAAAAAATTACATTGTTCATGTTCTTGTAAAATAAACTCTACACAATTTATTTTGTATGATTGGACTGACTTCTTACACAACGAATTCTGCACAGAGAACCGACTGAATTTGTCGACATAGTTTGTACACAACGAGTGGTGTACAAAGAGCCGACTGAATTTTTCGACATGGTTTCTACACAAACATATGTATAGACTGGGTTCGCAACTCTCGC
Source organism: Protaphorura tricampata (assembly GCA_034698835.1). Lineage (NCBI taxonomy): Eukaryota > Metazoa > Arthropoda > Collembola > Poduromorpha > Onychiuridae > Protaphorura > Protaphorura tricampata. The sequence goes on along the minus strand of JAQGCB010003228.1, from coordinate 6,470 downwards.
CTGTGCAAGCAGTTCTATATGAGCAAGTCTAAAGAATTGATTCTGTAGAAAGTATGTAGAATTGGACACAACTGGGTCTACAAAATTAAATTCGACACAGATTCTATAGAACTTTTCCCAATGGGAATGTTGGTCGTTGTTGCTCTACCGTAAATCCCCAATTAAGTACCGGGGTTTGTATTTCTTCTGGCTGCCTCGAGACCCAGTTTATATACGAGTACCAGGGCATTAAAACATGTAAAATTTGACCCGGTTACTATTCGGGACAGATTTCTAATCGGGGATTTACGGTATATATATTCCCCCCAGCGCAGCGCCGTGACGTACTCATGATAAATTATATTTTTTACGCAGTAGAGTATGAGCGCTACGAGCCCATAGCCCATATAATTACGATTGAACTTCGTACGAGGTTGAACGCCCAACCGTGCTGGGGCTTCGCCCCAGCATAAGGGTTGGGCGCTCTACCTCTTACTCGTTTAATCTTGTAAATATACCTTTTTTTAATTTTATTTTTACCGAAGGTTTGTTTTTATTATTAGACAGTATTAACCGACGTAAACGTAAAACGTAAGACGTAAACCTTAATTTAGTGTCAGGCTCCTCCCCTTTTGCATAAAAACGAGAGATGCGCAGGCGAGCCGACGTAAGACTTCTAGTGTTAGGTAAATATTTTGCGTCCGGCGTAAAATTTTAAGTCAGGCAGTTTTATGATAAGCACGTGATATTTTGAGTTGGATTTTTGAATTACACTCTGTTTGGAGTACAAGTTGACGTTGTTGAGTTGACTGTAATTTAATTGTAATTCTCTTTTCGGTGTTCAATTACCAAGTCAGTGCTGAGAATCTGAAGGTTGCTAAAAACTGTTGAGCTGACCCTGTGAAATTGACCACTAATTTTTCACTTAGCAAAAAATTACCAGGCAACCGTGTATGGGACAAACGATAGGTCTAGCCATAGTGTGACATAAGCCGTTATATCGATTTCAGATTTCATTCAATCCATTCTCAGCTAAGAATTTATATATATATTTTTTTTAAATATTATTTTTACTTTCTGGAAGCAGAAATGCGAAACGCCCCTAGTACATTTACTCTAGAATGTGTCCGTTTTGGAAACCGAGACTTTTTTAAGTTTAACCTAAAATTAGAAATGGCCATACTGCACTGTGACCAACGTAAACCTAAAACAAAAACATTAAAGACGCAATTTTTACGTCTTACGTGTACGTCTTAGGTTTACGTCAATCAGGCCATACTGTCTATTATGAACGGCCCTTTCGTAAGTAAACCTTACTGTGGGAATTTTAAAAGTTTCACATATTTGAAGAAATTCTGATTTTTCAGTCAGATACAATTTTAATATTTTTAAATATTATGATGATGGATAATAGAATTTACGGTGGGGTCAAAAATATTTCTGGTAACTTGACTAATTTATGACATTTGATTTGATAATTATTGGGTCTAATCAGAAGTGTTTACTTACAAACTCCATTCTTTCTTAATTTTAGTAAGTCTCGTAATTTACGAGTCGTTCGTAAATAGTTTCATAGATTTTCATTTTTATGAATTTCTAAACTATATTTTGGGAATCATCCGATCACCCTAAGCAAAAATGAAGAGGAAATTTGTGCCCATTTATGCACATTTGTGAATTTGAACCTAGACCTGAGAAATAATTTCTGTAGGGGTCATGTTTGTGCATTGAAAGTTGAAAATGCTAAGATGAAAATTAATATCTATCTATATTTTTGCAGGGTGAAGGGTGTTACAAAACTTATTTTGAAAAACAATGGGGGGAGATTGGTGGTTCGACATCACAGAAGAACCACTCATGACTTTGGATCTTGTCCAGTATCGCCTCAAACTGATGGAAATTCGACATGCCTTCAAATCTAAGCTCAAATCCAAACGTGGGACGACCACTATTCCGGACATTGAAGTCTTCTGGCATTCTTTAGACACTGAACCAACGGACAACATATTTGGTCGATTCATGTACAAATGTTCTCTTCCAAATTGTAGAACCCGTGACACATCAGCCCAACATTCCTGGTACTTGTACTGGAATCCTAAAATTGTTCCTAAAGAAAACAGACGAAGTAATGTCCATGCAATATGTTCAAACACACTTCTCTTCACCACACCCAGTGTTGACATTCAAAAGATGATCATTGACGGATTTCCGAAAGCATTTCAACTCTACCTTGGAAATGGGTTGGATGGTCAAAATGTATCTCCAACGAATCAATATTATGTTGCAAATAAAGGATTTACCACATCATCCTCATCCATAAATATGACTTTGGGTCGGGAACGGAATCTAGTTGTTAGAAGAGCTCCAAACTCACAAGACCAAGTGAAAATAAATTAAATTAATTAATTAAATAATTTCGAATTATTAATTAACACAATAATTGAATTTTTTTTTGAAGGCAAGCTCTTCTTCAGCTCCAGCTCCAGCTCTTACGGCAACGGCTCAGCCACAGCCAATTGAGTCAGAGACGCAATCTCCAACCTCTAGTAGTTCAGCTGGTGCTACCACTTGCACTACCAGTGCAAGCAGTGGAGTTGTAAGAATAAAAATATTTTACAGTGTTTAAAAATGAAAACCTCCGTCTTTTTACAATTAGCCACCCAGGATATTATTTTATTGTTCTTATTTTTTAGAAACGAACTGCAGAGGATGCTTTTATTGATTACCTTAAGGCAGAATTACAGAGTCTTTCCGAGGATGAACAAGGTGAATTCAAGGTTTCCACTGTAGACATTATACGAAGAATTAAGCAGGCTCGACAAAATCCAACTTGATTAAATCCAGGAATGAGGGATGAATTCCAATTATTATTTCCAATATGCTATGTATTCCATTTTTATTGTGGAGAGTGCGTTTAAGTAATTTGAGTGAAAAGGGAAAGAAAGTATAATAACAAGACGGGTTTGTACTCAAATCCCACTTGCTGAATGTCGCACAAAAACTTTTTCTGTAATAAATATAGAAAACATCGATATTATATCGACATTAAAGATGTCAGGTGATAAACCATTGCATTGGCTGTGAGATGAAATGTCGAGATGTTTTTAAGTTTGCTTTTATTCAGATGTCTATATCCAGATCCACCAGAATATTAATTGACTCGATATATTTGATAGCTTCAATTTGATTTTTCCAAGTATACTATTTATGTATGAATTTATTCATCACACGCGGTTCGAACGGTTAGTTTTCCTAGTAAACTCAGATTTTTATGAATGAATTATACAATACAAGTAATTTGAAAAATTCAAACAACTTTCTTACATTATTTTAGGAAACAAATACTTTTTATTTTTAGTATATCATGCAGAGATCATCCGTTTTGAATTTTGTAACGCTCCGGAATTAAATTATTGAAGGAAGAACCAGAATGTATTTTGTATAAATATACGTAGGAAAACCAGAGATTCAATTCAAATAGACCCAGACAAGATATCTTCACACATTGGAGTTTTAAATGTCCAAAACTGAAGTCCCATGTCCTTTGTCAGTATTTCACAACATGACTTCGTCAACTGTTGAAAATCAAAGTAAAAGGTAATCATCAAAACTGTGTAAATTGAAGTCGTAGCAAAATGTGGAGTGCAAGTATTGTTGTAGTTACCTCACAATCGTGAACATTCAGATTTTTGAGATTTTTAATGGAGTAGAAACCCAAGTATCCTGTCAAGTCAGTCAAATACGTTTCGTCTTCATCACCAATCACCTCCAATGTTAATGATCTCAACTCTGGTCAAAATATAAAGGAAATTAATGTTAAAGTTAAATGTACAGTAGAGCTAAAATACCGGAAATCCTTTGTTTTAAGTTTCAAACATTAATTAATTACTTGTTAAATTTCCAATGGATGGGAGTTGAGAATGCAAATTCATGAGATCCAGAATCGTTTCTCGTCTTTCAACTTCCGTCGTCAATTCCTCCAGGTTGTTAACGACCTCTTTGATTTCATGGAGTACATGGTCTGAAATTCCAGTGAAGACACAATCGAGTGAATCCTTCATTTGGATATCATCTCCAGAAATGTGTAGAGATTCCAATTGTGTCATTTGAGTCCAGATTTGTCTTAGAATCTCGTCACCGTCTGCTTCAATTTCGACTTGGAATTTGGTCAGATTTGGAGAGACGGTCAACATTTGATTGAATCCATTGATTTTGAATGAAAACCCGTACAGTCGTAAAGATTGTATGGTTGGACAGGGGTCAGACTCTGGGAAGAATTCATCATATTCGCCCGCCATATTTTGAGATAGATGTAGTGTTTCCAAGACTGGAAATATCTTGTTGAAATTCACAAATTTTGAATTGAATCCATGGCACAGACACACGAACAGATGTGTCAGACATCCCATCTTTGGGAATTCCATAAAACTAATAAAACGATTCTCGTGTATTCTGAGAAATTCAAGGGTGTCTTTGAAATATGGAATTATGTGTAAAATTGATTGACGGTTTTGGTCAGACTCAGAAACCCACGCATCATATTGAAGTTTCTTCAGCTTCAACAATCCACTCCGTTTTGCAGCCATTTTACGCAGTATCTCAACATAGCTCGAGTCGTCAGCTTTTCTAATTGAAATTACAATTTCTTGGAGGATTGGTTCTCTTCCCAGCTTTTCGAGGAGACTCAACACTTCCAAACTACTGAAGTTATAATTTCCTTGGAAGGGTGGTCGGTAATCATATATGTGTACACAACAAATATTTTCAGAAGCGGTGATGAGTTCTTCCAAAAATGTTGGGCAGTCTGTTGGTTCCTCTTGGTTGTCGTAAAAAACTTTCAAATCTTTGAAAGACGACAATTTTGGTTTTGAATCATCTGGGAACAATTTGACTTTGAACCTAGACCATGCGTGCAGACGACCAGGAATCTCCAAGGTTTCCAATTTCGGGGTTGACTTGAGTAGCTCAGACATGTCTTCAACGGTAAATTTATCTTTCAAAATTTTTATGTATTTAGTTGTGTTCCCACAAAGTTGAAGAAATTCTTGATGGTGTCCATCTATTATTGAACCAATATATCCGAGTTGAAATCTTGCAAAAGGAATTCCCAGATTATTTAGACGAAAAACTTTCACAAAATTCTCAATCGTGTGTAATTTCCTTTCAGGATTTATATTGGCGTAGATAGTAACCACAAATTCTTCACGAGTGAATGGAATCGTGAGCACGTTCCATGTTTTGCACACTTCTCGGCATTCCTTCAACTCATTTCTTCTCAATTGTTTAAAAACGATGTCCATAATCTATGGTAAAATTAATTAAAAATTAATTTTGTATGTTCTCAGCCACAATCTTTATTTTAGACACTAGATTAATTAAAAAATACCTTACCACTTTATTCATGAGAGGGTGATCTGGTCGATCAAACCATTCGTCACCTTCTTCACTCATCTCTCCACCAAAAGATCCAATCTAAATGCACATGGATTCAAGAAATAAGGGTCAAATAATTCACACTGAAGATAAAGTACCTATACTCCAGTGGTTCGGATTTAAATTAGGAACTCCAGTGGTTCAAAAAATTAAAAAATATTATACAAATTATAAATTAGACATAAATTAAAAAAATGATAGATTGGGTCAACTCGGTCAACTCCATCCAACCCGACAGAGCTTCATGTTTACGCGGGTTTAACTAACATTAGATAGATGTACCGAAAATGACCGAATGACTTTTAACTACCCGGGCGGGTAGTTAAAATTTGAACATTTTGTCGGGGCGCATTTTTAACACGGTGACGGTGGCCATTTGGAATTCGGCGGCTATTGAAGTCCCGGCATTTATTCTGTCATTTAAGGTATTTCCCAATTATTTGGAAGTTTAGTTAGTTAATTTAGCTGGCTGTGAAATGTGAATGTGATATTGTTAGATATTGTAGATTAGATATATGATATCTGTGACACTGTGTGTCTAAAAATACGTGTTTAAAAAAAATAATGTAAAAACAATTCGAGGCAATTAAACTTACTGTGGTCGCTGCTGATGAGAATTTTTGGTCAATCATTTTTCCAACCGGAGCATCATCGCTTCCAATTTCCATTCCTTCCATCATCTATTGTCATTAGTTTTGTGTTAAACTCAATCTCCGTCTAAATCTTCTAAATCTATAGAAATTTTGTTTAATTAATTACTTGTTGTTGTTTGAAGAATACTTTATTCAATTTCCTTCCACTTTCTTTTGATTTTGAAAAGTGCGGCTAATTCCTAAACAGATATATTGTGTAGCCCCGGATTCAGATATACTGAGTGTTTCAAAACCATCCTACTATTCGTCCTAATTTCCCCAATATTAACTTTCTGTGAAATGTAAGCTTACCGTAAATCCTCGATTAGAAACCTGTCACGAATAGTAACCGGTACTCGAATAGTAACCGGGTCAAATTCTACATTCTTCCATAAGAGCCTATGTATTACATTGCCCTGGTACTCG
>JAQGCB010003227.1:0-10114 GCA_034698835.1 Protaphorura tricampata | reverse complement strand
GAGTCTCCGACATATAAACATAGTCGAAGAATGCAGTGTAATTAGGACACGACGAGAAAACTACATTTGTAAATAATTTGTCATATACATACATACTTCAAGGTGGCAACAACAATGAAGGCCAACAATGCTCAAGTTTAAACTTTAGTAACTGAATTACATGAAAACAAATATGAATTAGAAGAAACCAATAAATACATAACCATTGTAAAGGAGACCTCAACGAGCTGGCATGTCAGAACGAGAGAGTGGACCGATCTGTTGAGATCTTACTTCGATATTGCTCAGATTCCTTATAACGTACTTCATACATTTCTGACGAAAGTAAGATATACATTTTGTAGGTGATTTTGTAAATGGTGTAAATTGAGTACACCTAGAATGAACGTTCTATAACCGAAACACACACACATATTCGACCTTTCAAATTACCTGTAGTGTTATCATTGAAGTATAACACAAAAATTACAGATACAACAGTGTCACCGTGTGCATATGCTGAGGAGAGGATCAAAATTTTATGGAACACTTGAAATAGTAGTTCATCATGTTGAGGTCATATTGTTTAAACATCTTTACAGATGAAATACTTTGAAATCAAATTACAGATGCACAATTCTAAAGTAATTAAATTGATAATAACGCCTTCTGGGCTGGGTACCTTCAGGAATGATCCTCTTTTCATAGTGATGAAGTTGGTGTTGAGGAACTGAACCAGGCTTTGCCAAGTTTACACTCAAAAAATTCCGTTCTACTTCCTCTACACTTACACCCACGCACAGGAATAAACAGATGAGTCTTCCTAAAAGCATCAACATTTTTTTTTCTCTGCCTTCTCTTCCAAAATGAAACAAACGTCAACTGTCAATCAATCACTTTTCACATCAACGACAACCAAAAATGAAACATCCAAAAAAATTAGGCTTTCGTTCCATCCGTCTTGACAATTTAATTCACTTGATCACTCGTAAACCCGACGTATAAGTCAAAGCTACCACCTGAAAATAATTACACGTAATTAAATTAAATTATTCTGTAATTACAAATTACTATTATGGTATCCAGGATTTAACGTTTTAAAATCCATTGATAATTCGACCACGTTTTTGTAATGTAGACTCTCTTTCATAAAATCCGTCGCACCTGGTACTTAACTAGGTTTCGACAAACTCACATAATTGTACTGTATATATATGATTTTCTGCGTCACTAGAAAGAAATGAATCCGTGGAATTATGATCGGGTGTTTTCTTAAAAAATCCATAACTTTTCCACACCAGGGAAAAATTCTAAATATCATTTTTTTTAAATCTGATAAATTCTTGGAACATTCCAAGAATTAAATTGCGAATTTTTGAGTCTCACTCTCACCTCACATTGAGATGTCAAGAATAAACATATTCTGATTACCAATTTTTTTATAATAATCTGCAGTTTACCGTGCCAGTTTCCAAAAAATCCGATAAGAATAATACAGAGAAAATAACTAACCAGTTTGTCGGAAGCTGTCAGGATATTGAAGTTTAAAGATTTGAGGTAGAGGAAATGGGTTCGTGTTGGTGAGCAGGAAGCAACACACGTAAATGTCAGATTCGCAAAATAAAATTGAACTAAAGTGTCAGACTTAGCGTAAGTACTGAGAAAATGTAAATTTTGTGACTTTGCCACACAAGAAGCTTGCACCTGAGCTGAATTTATTAGTAATGGCTAAGTTTGAGCCAAAAAAGCCAAAGGACCAAAACCGTCACACCCAAACTTAAAACTGAAACTTTGGACATTTTACATTTGCAAGTATTCCATTTTCAGTTGCATTAGCATACTGTGTACTTTGCAGAACACGGCAGCCGCGGCCCGGCACGGCACTGCATTGGTTGCTGCAGAATTGCTCATGTATCCGAAATCCGAACACCGAATTTTAGTACTTGCGTTATTTTTGGCAAAGAAATCCCCTGGCCCAGAGCAGAACTCGTAGTTACATTTTTTTTTCTTAACTCCAATCCGAATGTTTTCCTTCAAGATTTTTGATTTGAGTCAAAAGCAACGTGGCGTTGTTAATATTAATGACGCCTGCCCGCCTCTCTACAACGTTGTTAACAAGCAAACGAGGAGAGCTCTTGGGCCGATATGCATCATTTTGTTATTTAAATTCTTAAAGTTTTAAAAAACCATTGAGTCTAAATATTACATTTAGGGTCCTAAGGAACTGTACCAATTCCAAGCTGTTCTTGAGGATTTGTTTTGGTTAAATGGTTTGACCACGAACCCAAAAACGTTCGTAAAAGTGTATGATATTTCTCTTTTAAAAATAATTGTCAACCCAAGTACATGAATATTTATCGGGTAGAAGATAAATATACTTGTCAAAAAACAGGGAATCAACGAAAATTAAATCCTGAGCACACCGTTGCAGCACTCAATCAATTGAGTACAAATTGACCGTTTATCTCTAGACAATTCAGTGATTGTCCGATTCATCAAAAAATAGTCCACTCGCACTAAAGAAATTAGCTTAGAAATTCGAATACATATGAGTGTAAGCACATTTTCAACAATAATTTGATTCTTTTTGGCAAACACGGTTCATCAAAATCGTCCAACAAATATTATGTTTGCAAGATTAAAAGCAACTAGTACAATTATTAGGTTAATACAACAGTATTATTATTATAATGTATTATCTACGGATATTGAGCATCCACCCAAAACCTTCCCTCGTTAAGATTGAAAACGGATGCTCACGGAACGAGCCATAAAGAATGATGGTTTGGCAACTCATACAGATTACAAACATAATATTCACTGCGGTGGAATTTTTCATAAATATGAGTCAATGAATAATGAGAGCCTGGCTGGTTGGCCTAGAAAGATAAACCCCGAAGAAACTGAACCCGGGTTTTCTACCTACCGCAGACGGTGAATGTGTGGGATTCAGTGTTGATGTTAGTCTATTTGCTGACAGGAAATTATAAATTAGGTTTCTAACAAATCTTGTCAAGTTTTTTTTTCGATCTTCAATTTTCCACAATTTCTAAACATAATATTGAAATACGTACGTAAATCAAAATCACAAGTATTAAGCTGGCTATGCACAATTTTAAATTATCTTTCCTGTTACGAGGTGCATTCACACATATTCATTGAGTGTCTCACATTCCAGGCTGCACATTTGTTAGTTGCACAAGCACTCCACGAATATTTCTATTGGGCACTTCTGAATATCAGAGAATATTGACCACGTGGAGCTTTAGTGAAAAAGTATCACAAACTAATGTCATGAATTTTTGAACACTGTATTTCTAAACCACTTTAACTAAAATAAAACTCTTTATGGCCGTCAAGAAATATGACTTGATACTAATGGTAATGGTAAAAAGAGTTGGCAAAAGGTCAATCTGCAACATGACGAGTCAAAGTATGTAGTATTCAGATGCGAATACGTATTTGCATAGCTCAACTACTCAAAACTAATTGAAATGTACAGAGTGATACGATAAACAATCCAAAATCCAATTCAATCCGCTAAGCCACATTTCCTTTTTGGCTTTGAGACTTTGGGATGCCCACTGTGTTTTGAATTGAAAAGTCTAATGTGAGTTATTAAATCTTTCAAAAGAGAATTGGTTAAGTACAAACTACAAAGTACGCACAAAAAAAATTGGCATTCAGAAGCAATTTGACTTTGACTTTATACATCATTCGCATTAAGGTGCGGATTAAAAGTTTCATTTCATAGTCTTCTTCCTGAGTGAATGATTGGCACTGTCTGTCAAAGGAATGTGGATTGTCGAGTGTAATAACTTGTTACACCCAACCCGTGTGTGAAATATTTAACAGGTGTTTTAAATAATGTAGTTTGATTACTCTGAATTAATAACATAAAGCAAATACATATATTGAATTAATGCAATGGATTATACAAATAAATTTATAATACTCTCATTAATTTACTGACACCATGAAATATACGTAATTTTAGGAATTGAATCAGTTGAGACAGACTATACCTACCTCAGCACACCGCGAAAAAAAACTACTTCTGGTAATATTAGTTTGTGTGTATATTTTACACACAATAATTGGCGTCTTCTCCTGGTGTTCATAAGAGCTATCAAAATATATGTAACGACAAACGATAGTTATGACATAATGTACCGGCACGCAGAATCGACATGTTACTTTTCTGGTTCCCAAGCATACTTTCTGACCACGAATAAATCGAATTTCGTCTGCTGGAATAATAATTGTGCATCCCAGAGGTCACGAAAAGTCTAAAATCAGCTAATAGTTCGGCCAAAATTACGAGAGGAAATGTCAATCTGAACAAATATGGATAAAATCAAGTCAGTATTTTTCTCTCATTATCTTGGGATTTTACAAGTTCGGAATTCGGAGAATTCAATACTTCGTGGATTCTGTCTACAAATTCGACTCCAATTTCGTAAGAATATGCCTTAAAACTTAAAACCATGTTATGCAAAATTCGCCAAATATAGATATGAGAGACTAATGGATTCAGATCCCACAAAAAAAGTATGTTCCCCATTTATCTTGAATAAAACTCATCTAGTAATTATCGGAATTCCTCAAGTACTTTAACCCCATTAAGAATCGCCTCAAGAGGAAGGCACAAAAAATCACAGGAAATAGAAACACATTTGCGTCAGAAATAATTCAGTCAAAAGATTAGCTAATGGGTTTGAGTTTGGGTACACAACATACAAGTTTGCAAATCGTACTATTCACATTATAAATACATACATTCACATTCATTTCATCCTACTAATGTTCACACTCACACATCACTCACAGCACAGCTGTTCAAAAATTACTCTCTGTCACCCATTCATTAGTGTGTCATCCATAAAAAATTAGAGTTTATTACTTGTTTTATTCCATTAAAAATACAAACAGCTCTTCAAACCCAAATAAATGTGGCACTAATTTCTGGGCCCTAAATTTGACCTAGCGAAGGTCACTTGACTTCTAAACACGCCTTCATCACAGGAACCTATTCTAGAAGAAGTGTTTTAATAATAAAAAATAAAATCCACACATGGAATGACATTCGCTATAAGCATCGCAGTGTATTCCTCGTAGAAGAAGTAAATAGACAACACCCATTTGGCCCAGGACTTATAATTTGCCTTTCGGAGAGGGAGAAACCCCTTGCGAGAAAAACCCCTGCCATATTGAGGAAAACCCCTTGTTACTATGTAAGGCCGAGGAATCGAACCCCTCTACAACGAAACGGCAAGGCAGACCCGTAACACCATACTGTGACGCCCTAGCTGATTGGCTTATAATTATAATTGTAAAAGCAATTTGGATTAATTAATTAGTTTGTATTGTAGTAAATTCACCTTTGCTCGGCCTCGTTGATCTGACTATGCTCTATTAACTGTCACAATTGACACGGCGTAGTACAAGTATTTGTAATTATGTGTACAAAGAATTTTTGCAAAATCATTCCTTCACTCACTCACAATTAACACTAGTGAACTGAACTGAACTGAGCTGATCTCATTTTGCAGTTTTCTTTCTTAGTGTTATGTTGTCAGGATTTAGGATGTGCTGATGAGGAGGATTTACGCGTGCTAGCTAGCATATAATTTATAATTACGTAAATGTACACAGAATGTAGTAGCATGCAAAGTCATCGAATTAAGAGTGTGGGCGCGTGAGGGTGCATGTAAACAAACTCATTTACTCAAAAGAATGAATTAATTTAGTCATACGAACGGAAATAAGGATTGAAAGGTTAAGTTTGTAAGGAATAAGCATGTACATAAGTTAGAAATAGAAAAGTGAGGTCTGACGGGGTGAAATGCTTAGGAGAATGAATTGAGTGCGAAATTAAATTTTGTGGAATTCGTACACAACTCCATCTCACAAGGTACATTATGTGAGTGTAAAATTTGGATCAGACGAAAACCGCGATTCAAGTGATCATCAGTATCAAAAATCTGCATTGAAATATTCACAACGTACTTCCTGCTTACTCAGGTGGAACATTGCGCATACTTTTGAATGCTTAGCTTGTTATGAGGATTTGAATTTAATTTTAATCTTGCCAATTTTTCATTGCGAATGTCAGACTGGGATCGCAGATAAAAATGTTCACACTGGTTCCTCACTTTCGTAGGTTTGTCAGCAGAATGCACCGTTTAGGGCTGGTAACATTTCAAAAAATTCCGAGCAGTGGATCAAAATTTCATTCGTGTCCCAAATTATTGACACTCTTACTCGGGGTCCAGGCATAAGTGTAATCTTGGGGATTGGATTTTGATTTTACACGATTGTTACACACAGAGCTCTATAGTTTTTCAGGATGTGCGTGCTATCGAATAATATATCATACGCACGTGCACCAAATTACATACAACAGCTTATTTGCAGAATATTTCGCACGCACGCAATTATGTACAACGTAAGATCGTAAGAATGGAAGTGGTCGAATTCTCCGTTCAGTCAGTCAGTCATACAAAATTATTTTTAGCAAAAAAGGAAGTCCACAAATAGGTTTAAACTTTCAGTCCTCATACCTCATTGCAAAATTGCACTTGGAAAGTATTTCACTCGAACATTTTGATAGCGGTTTGGCCCATGCAATTATGAAGAATGTTTAACATCTTGAGCTGCAGTAACAGCTGGTCTTATACGTATTACAAGGTGGACAGCTTAACCTACATCACAAGCTGGTATACTGATATGTTCCGGTAGTTACGAATCACCCTGTACATGTATGATCTGTGACATACAAACTCTATCATACGACTTCATGGCCTATGTCATGTCAATCATTCCAAAATACTCATTGTTAATAATTTTTACACCAATTTGAATTTGAATTGAATACATCTGTCATGTCAGACTGAGGAACTAGAGCATAGAATCTTCACGTACCTCATTCGGCTCGTAGTCCATATCACTCAGAAAATTTCATTATGTCAATTTCAAATCATTCGTATAAAAATTCATGTCCCATGCAAGAATGGTCGGATTCAGCTAACTGATGTAAAAAAATATGAATAAGGTCATAGGTTTTATTTATCACCAGGTGTTTATATAATTTCCAGTGTAGAATTTCACCCCACAACTACGAATTAAATCCTGGAACAATACTGCTGGATATTTTTAAAGTACTATTTTTAAAATACCCTTTGTTAAAATGGTCTGGACCTTTCAAATTACCTGGGACTTGGGCCGGGACCGTATCACTTGTCGAAGCACGAATCGCTGACTCAAATCAGGAATAAACCTTGTGGATTTTTATTTGTTCACTTGATTAAAAATCAATGATTTAATTTTCTTAAGAGAATGCAGAATTTCAGAGCACATTGCAGATTGCACGTACACACTACTACTACTACTACACTCACATCCATTCCATTCCACTGGGTCAGACTTGGATCAATATTAAACTAAAACTTCTAAAAGCTCATCCTTGTGCATTTTGCACTGTGCACTCTCATGAATCTGATTTATTAAACTCAACGTTTGATATGGTCTGAATTTATTTTTACGTATGTTTCGTATATACGCATATGGTATAAAATTTGCAATGATTTGGTCTCAAAAAATTAATCAATTTCACCTCTGGGTTCGTACAACGTCCGTCTTGGTCACCTCACTGTGCAAAATCAACTTGCCATCATGTCAGTCATTCAAGATTTGAGAACACATGCAAATGCGAATGCCAATGCAAATGCATACGCATTACGCATACCGACATTGCGCATTAATTTTGCAAGAAATCCTGTCCTTGTCTTTGTCTTTTACCTATCACTTGTACTTAATGACTTCATACCCTTATAAGTCACTTAAACAAAAAAGTTCATTTCATGTACTTGTAAGATCTTATGGTTCAGATTGAGTACTTAAAATTTAGAGAGTGTCATAAAGAGGTTCTTAACAGTTCAGTACGCAGTGCCCTGGTTTGTCGTGTGAACGCACGTCGCTTCCAAGATACAGAAGATATTCTGGTGATGCCTTATCACTATAACTCTGGTGCCACCAAATGTTTCTGTAACGTCAAGTAAACACGGAATGGGAACTGAGTCCAGGATTTCATTAAATTGTTCAAAATTATTTGTCTAGTCGTGAATGAAATTAAAATCTAAAAAATTAATACTCACAGGATAGACAGGAAACGGTACGAAGGGCACGGGAAAAGCTCCCCTGTCAGAATTGGCTGAATTTTTGATATGTTGTAGCCCATGACCTCCTGAACAACTTCTGTGAAGGAACCATCCAGAAATTCCTCACCGTTTCGGAGTTCTTAATATATAGGCGGGGATAGAGAACGCTTTGATGCTTGGTTCGGGGCTTCCATACCTCCTGTGTATTAATAATTCCGAAACGGTTTAAAATTTCTGGGTTGTTCTTTCACAAAAGTTTAGGAGGTCAAGGGCTACAACATATCCAAAAATCTGCCAATTCTGACAGGGGAGCTTTATTTCGATATATCAATCGGTGGGTTTCTCTCCCATTTCATTTGTCAGGAACTCGGTGTAGTATATTTAGATGTATACATAATACTGCACAACATGTATATCTCACTTTTTGCTGAGTACCCAACCCCATCTTCACTGCCCATTTAAAGATTATTATTCGCAACTATTGTTGAAGAACGGGGAAAAGCCTGCACAAGTCTACAAGAGCAAAAAACCTATTGGATTTAATAACAAATTACGTTACAAAAATTATCAATTAAACGTAAATAAAATCAGTCAAGACTTTTCCGAAAACACAAACGCATTATTTCCAAATAAGTTGCTTTCTCTTAGTCATGTAAATTCTTTGCATGTTTAGTCAGAATTGAAAGACACACCTTGAAGAAGAAGTATGAGTTAGATTAATTGAAATATACATCGTACGAAGAGACAAGGTGGATTTGCTTATGTCTTCCATGCATTCCATGGAAGGATGGATGAGCATAGCATTATCATAATATGAATAGAAAGGTTAGTTAGTTGTTAAAATCTTTTGGTTGTGAGTCAATTGACAGATAAAAATTGCCATTGCTTTGTCATACGGAAGTTTGACTTAAGAAGGTAATGTCAGCTCAAATCATATGAGTTTCATCTTTGCAAATTGGCTACCACATGTGGAGAAAATTGATAGTTGTGTTGAATGCAAATGCAAAAGACAATGATGACGATGAGAAGTGCATAATATGTAGGTATGATATTGCATTAATACTAACAAATTGGGATGTCCATTGTGAGAACGTTCGCCCTTCCGGCCTCGCTATGTTGAGGATGCAAGAATTCAATCCCTCGGGAAAACATGGTTACATCCAGTGTGAAGCGTCGTCAAGTTTTCATGCTTGTTTTTTTTCAGGACAAACATGCATGCAAAAATTCAAAATTCTAGTCCTTGAGTATTACCCGACCCTTTTGACCCTGACAAATTTCTATTTCCAAAATAAATATTAGGAGAAATAGTGAGCACTTAGGAACTCGGGTTAAGTGTATTGATAGTTTTTTTTTAAATACATATATTAGTCAAAATTTAGTTTAATGGAGCATACGAAGCTCCCACAAGGTGAACATCATGAAGTGAGTCCTATTTTTATTTAAAGAAATTGTGCCCAAGGGACCTTACCGACAGTTCGACACTTTTTAGGTTCAAATTGTAAATTTTCAAATGTATTGTTGATTTTAAATTAAAATACCTCGAACTTTGCGTTCAGTCATGAATGCCCTGCACTGGTAAGGTCCTTGGCTAATCATAATCGGTACGTAACATAAAAATATATTTAAAAAAAATTGTTTTCCGGATATTCCGGAACCACAACAGTTTGAAGTCTCAGGTTCGACGGATCTTGATAAGAATAGTATGATGGCAGTATGGATTGAACCTGAAGAGTCATGGGCCGTTGAAGTTGGACTCAGAATTGCACAGTTTCTTCTAATCTTTGGTGGAATTGTTATGTTTGCTCCACAATATTATGAGATATACAGAACTAGAAATCCATCTGGTTTCTCACTTTACAGTTGTTTCGCGATAATTGTTTCAAGTTCATTTCGAATAGCTTACTGGTAAGTTATACAGCCAAATATTTATGAACCACCTTGTAATTTACCAGTATCAGTATTTCATAAGCATGAAT
>JAQGCB010003226.1:0-10115 GCA_034698835.1 Protaphorura tricampata | reverse complement strand
CTGGGGGGGTACTCGAGCGATCGCATTTCTTAACGGAATCACTTCAAATTTAGTTTGCGTGACCCTTGGCGAATGTCCACATTAGTGTTCTGAAAATGTTAAAGAACGGGTGATGCCATCTCTCCTGTGATCGGAACACCCGTCTAAAAATAACGATTCCGGATTTGTTTACTCGCACCGGCCTACCTAATACAGAATGGTTGTCAAGTTATTTTGTTAATACCAATAAAGATTACCAATACAAATATTCCCGGGATAAGATAATGGATTGATACTCCTGTGTCTCAAATCTCCAAGACTCAAGTCCCATATCCTTTGACAATATTTCACAGCAAGATGTCGTCAACTGTTTCAATTAAATCATGTAAAAAATGAATGGGTAATAATAAAATTCAGTCAAATCCATACTTTAAGTTGAGTTTGAGTATAGTTTCTTTCACCCGACCTCACACGTTTCCACAATTAGGTGTTTGAGACGTTTCATGGAATATAAACCCAAGTAGCCAGTCAAATCAGTCACATATGTTTGTCTGCTCCCATCAACACCGTCTACTTCTTCTTGTCCTCTCAGGTTCAATTTTAATAGTCTCAATTCTGGTCAGTAGAAAAATATAAACATAAGCATAATTATATGTACATATTTTGGGACACCCTGTAAAAATTAATTACCTGTTAAATTTGCAATGGATGGGAATTGAGAATGTTTACCCCTGACCTTCAGAATCAGATCTCTTCTCTGGAGTGTCGTCTTCCTTTTCTTGATGTTCTTCACGGCGTTTCTAATTTCTTGGATTCCAAGCGTCGAAATTCCAGTAAGAACGGAATCCAAAGAGTCATTTGAATGTATAGTGCCAACAATGGATAAATATTTCAATCGTGTGAGTTGTGAACAGATTTCTCTAAGAATCTCCGCGCCATCATATTCAATATTTATTCGAAGTTTTATCAAATAAGGAAAAATCCTCAGAATTTGATTGAATCCATTGATTTTCAAGTGACAACTGTGAATCTCCAATGATTTCATGTGTAGACATGGCTCAGACTCTGGGAAGAAATCCTCATATTCTTGGCCACCTATTCTCTGCAAAAGTCGTAGTTCCTCTAGAACCGGAAAAATCTGGCTCAAATCCACAAACCTCGAATTGAAATCTTGGGACAAATATATTGACAGAGTTTTTAACCGCATCATCGGTTTGATTTCTAAGAAACTATAAAAAAGTAATTCAATGTTTAATTTTTCCAGCGTGTTGTTAGAATATGAGACTAATTTGATCAGTTTGTGAGTTATCAGGTCAGACTGTAAATAACTTCTAGCTCTATAATCCAGGAATCGTAACTTCAATCCATTATTGGGTTTCCGTGACATTTTGAATAGTAATTCAATCAACTCAGACTCTTCTCTCTGCATGTCTGAAATTATCAATTGTTGAATGGAGGACTCTCTTCCCAATTTTTGAATGAGACTCAACACTTGTAAACTACTACTTGTCCCCTCATAACAATTATGTTTCACTTGTTGGACTCCGTGTAGTATGTATGCGTATGAATCACTTAAATCCAAACAAGAAATATTTGGAGCTGATGTGATGAGTTTTTCTAGAAATATTGGACAAAATTCATCTCGTTTCTCAGGAAGGTCGGAATGCACAATAAGCGTTTTCAAAGATGAAAGTTGTATGATTGGCTTTGAATCATCTGGGAATAACTTGACAATATTTTTTGAACTGGATCGGAGGAGATGTGGAAGTTTAAAAATTTCCAAATTGGGTGTTGATCTGAGTATTTCAAAGACGTCTTCGATGGACGTGAAATATTTGCTTTCATGAAATTCTAAAGCTGATATTGTGGGTCCAAACATTTGAAGAAACTTTTCAATAACTCCATCTGTTGTGCAAAATGCTCCGAGTTTAAATCTGGCGAATGGAATCCCCAATTTATTTGAACTAAAACATTCTACGAAATTCTTCATCTTGTCGTCCGTCCATGATTTATAGGGGTAACTCTCGAATCCAAAGATGTTCACTTGAAATGCTTTGCGAGTGAAAGGAATCGTGGACATATTCCATGTTTTACACACCAATCGGCATTCCTTCAAATCATTTCCTTTCAAATGTTGGAAGACTTTGCCCAAGATCTGTGTGTGAATTAAATATAATTACGCAAAGGATTAATTCGGAATGCCAAATTGCCAAATCCCACTTTTTTTTAAGTTAACTCATTTTTAAATTTAGGACTTGGACTTTGGACACAATGATGATAAAATAAAATATAAATTGTACCAGTTGGTTTAAGAGTGGATGATCTTGTCGCTCCAACCATTCGTCCTCCTCGTCACCAGAATAACAAACCTAAATTAACAAAAGTTGTTCACACATTAAATGAAATTCCGTTCAACTCCGTTTGAGAAACCTCACCGGCCTCATTGTATTAATGACGGAGTCAATTCCAACTCCAACGACAGAACTGGACAACCCCATGGGGCAAGGAGAGAATCTTCACTGACAGATGGCAGTCACTTTAACTGTCATGCTAAATTAAATAGTATTTTGGAAGTTCACTCAAAAAATGCTTGGGACACAATATTAATTAAATACTCCATCCAATCACAATCACCCAAGAATAGTGTACAAAATTTTTACTTCCGTTTTCTCATATATCCATACAAAAAGTACCGCGACCTCCGATGCCTTGGATTTATTTTATTTTATTTGGTGAATCCATAACATTGAGTGTTAAATTGTAACTGAGACTGAGCCGGTATGTGAGCACAGCACATGGAAATTGGAGACTAAAGGAGAGGAATTCCGTTCGGCACACTCTCTCGTCTTGTCTGAAAAAGATCAATACATACTACTATACCAAAATGGGATTGTATACAGGGTGTCTCAAAACCAACCTAGTATTCGTCATAACTTCCCCAATTTTAAAATTATCTGAAAAGTGAGGTAGCTATTTTATATAAAATTCAACTGCGTGTGTCGTGAGCCGAAAAAAAAGTTTGAAATAATTTCAAAGAAAAATAAAATTTTTGAATCTTTTTTTTGAAATTTTGAGACATTTTCTTGAAAATTTGTAATTTTTTGACAAATCTTCAAATTCTGTTTTTGGAAAATGTAAGAATTTTTGATGAAATTAAATTTTCAGAATGTCCTTTTCCGGTGTTACGTTTTTAATGAAAGCGCGATCTATGAAGCGCGTAGCGGAATCAGATATAGCGCATAATACGCGCAATTAAAACAGTTAAGTGCCTACCTCACATTTCAGAGAAAGTTAAAATTTGTGAAGTTATAACTAATAGTAGGTTGGTATTGAGACACCCTGTATATTATACACATTGTGGGCGACAAAGACCAAATGCGGGCACATATGTGTTCCAACTTCCAAGTGTTTCCGATTTGTGAAACTACCCTTAGTTTTAGCCATTGATGTGATGTAATTTTCTGAACCGCCCTGTTAAATAAGATTTGATCCCGGCACCCAAGACGATTGTGATTTACATTAATGGACTGCGATCATGAACACAAATAATAAATTATGAATATTAATTTCATTCAATTTATTCGGTAGCCATGCCGTACGTAGAACTAGCAGTACTTATGAAAATTTAGGACATGACAAAGAATAAATTTGGCCTAAATATTTTTTCTATTGTGTATATACCAAGGAGGGTGTAGTGTGATACGTGTTTTTTTATTCCGTTTCTGTACTGTGCTCACATTAACTAATCTAAATTATTTTGCAAGTAAGTATGTGAGTCAAAGTCCAATGTTGTTTTTATTAACAATTAATTAATTAATCACAACATTTTCTCACTTGGTATTAAAGGTACTAAAGTACCAATTCCCATGGCCATGGGATGATGAGATAATGGATTGATACTCAGGAGTCTCAAATCTCCAAGACTCAAGTCCCATGTCCTCTGTCAATATTTTGCAACAAGTCCTCGTCATCTGTTCCAATTGAATCAAAGAAATATAAAGAATTAGAGCAATGACTTTATAAAATTCAACCCAGAACAAATAGTTGAATTTTAAAAGTGTTCCTTCGTAGCCTGGCCTAACCTCGCACTGTTCCACGCTCAAGTTTTCCAAACATTTCATGGAAGACAAACCTAAGAAGCCAGTCAAGTCAGTCACATAAGTTCGTGTGCTTCCATCCACATCCACTTCTTCTTTTCCAATCAGGTCCAATCTCAATAGTCTCGGGCCATACCAAAATTTGTAATAATTAATTAATTATATTTCTTTACGATCATCTTATTTAGTCACAAATATATTTACTTGTTAAATTTGCAATAGAAGGGAATCGACAGTGTTGATCCCTGAGTGTCAAAATTGAATCTAATCTCTGGAGTCTCGTCTTCCGTTTTTTAATGTTCCTCAAGATGTCTCTGATTTCTTGGATTCGAAGCGTCGAAATTCCGGTGAGAATGGAATCCAAAGAATCCTTTGTTTGTACAATGCCCTCAATGCTTAAATATTCGAGTCTTGTCATTTGTGACCAGATTTGCCTCAGGATCTCCACACCATCCGATTTAATAGTCAATCGTAATTTAGTCAAATTAGGAAAAATATTTAGAATTCGATTGAATCCATTGATTCTCAATCGATGACCGCCGGAAATCTCTAGTGATTTCAGACTGTGACAAAGCTCTGACTGTGGGAAATTGCCATCAAATTCTTGCTGCTCTTGGTCACCTTTCTTTTCTAAGACGATGAGCTCCTCGAGAATTGGAAAAGTATTGCTAAAATTCACGAACATTGAATTTAAATACTGGGACCAATATACTGTCAGCCGGAGCATCTTTTTAAACTCCATGAAATTAAAACAAGGTTTTTCAATTATTAGATTTTCAAGGGTGTTGTTAAAATGTGAGACTAATGAGGTCGTTAACGTATGGTTAGTCTCCCCAGACTCACTGACTGAAAGTCTATACTCAAACACTCGTAATTTTAATCCATTGGGTTTCCGGCACATTTTGTGTAGTAATTCAAACTCAGACTCTTCATTCTTCATGACTGAAATCCTCAATTCGTGAATCCTGGACTCTCTCCCAAATTTTTCCACGAGACTCAATACTCGTAAACTAGTACTCACGTAGTGATAATCGGGTTTCCCAATTTTTGTATATCTGTATGGTAAAATTAAACGTGAATCACATAAATCCAAACAAGAAATATTTGGAGCAGCTGTGATGAGTTCCTCCATAAATGTTGGACAAAATTCGTCTCGTTCTTCAGGATAGTCGGAATGTACAATCAATGCTTTCAAAGATGCGAGTCTTGGCGTTGAATCTTCTGCCGGAAATAACTTGACAATATTTCTTGAGCGGGATTTCATGTAACGTGACAGAGTCAAAGTTTCTAATTTTGGAGTTAATTTAAGAATTTCAAAGACATCTTCAACCATAAAGCAATCGCTTCCAAGAAATTCTAAGGCAGATATGATGGATCCACACATTTGAAGAAATTCTTGTCCAACTCCATCTGTTGTACAAAATGCTCCGAGTTTAAAACTTCCGAATGGAATCCCAAGTTTATTTGAACTGAAACATTCTATGAAATTCTGAGTCGTGTGTTTGATCCATTTGTAATGGGAAGAGTCAGTTGGAAAGATGGTGACTTTAAATATTTTGCGAGTGAATGGAATTGTCATAAGATTCCACGTTTTACACACCAATCGGCATTCCATCAAATCAACTCCTCTCAAGTACTCGTAAATTTTGCCCAAAATCTGCATATAAATTAAATACATATAAAATTAAGTATGTATAATAATTATGATAAGAGAAATTGTACCAGAAAGCGGGTGATATTCTTGTTCCTCCAACCATTCACATTCTTCAACACCAGAACAACAAATCTAAATTAATTTAAATAAATTATCATGTTAAAAAAACCTTTCCTTATTATTATTTCACACATCATTCCATTCCTTGTGAAGGAAATCACTGACCTTCATTGTGTTCATGACCTGGCGAATCCCTAGCTGAATTTAAAAAAAATTTGTATTTTGAGGTGTATTCAATTTTACACAACAAATTAAGTCAAAATCCCACTCAGTCAGTCAAGAGCAAGTTCAGACACAATATTGGACCTAGTAATTCCTCGGATTCGGAGTTCTGTGCAGATGAGAATGGGAGAGGAAGGATTCAGTTCGAGAAAATCGATACCTACCTAAATACATAGATATGGGACTAAAGGAGGACAAGTTTAATACATACAATACAGGGTGGGCCAAAATGTAGACATGTACTTGTAGAGATGGACGAGTTTATACATGAAGGGAATAAAGATCAATTTTGTTCATTATCTAAATAGACAATAATTAAAAATTCCTCTGCACGGGTTCAATCTCATTACATCACCTTGTCAATTTATTATTTGCATAATTTGTAGGAGTTGCAAAAGGTGTATGTACAAAGAAATGTCATTTACAAAAGTTTAAAAATAGAAAATCAATGGAATCATGTTGTGTTAAGATAATGGGGAGTGAGTTAAGAAAAAACTCGGCCATAACGAATTACGAGATTCTGGATATATTATGTTCTCAAATGATCACACCTCAGCGTACTGATGTACCGAGTGTATATAAATACAATACTGGGTGGGCTATGAAAGCCAGACCCAGTTTGAGTGACTCTAACCGTGGAACACCTTGGCCGAATCACTCATTCACCGATTCATTTATGATCACAAAAAATGGGTTACATTATGACCTAGGTCAATAGGAGTGTTGTTTGTGGAATTTTATTCGTGAAATTGATTGTTTTTTTAATTTGTCTGTATAATTCAATTTATGTTCAATTATGATTATTTGGGGTAATCTGTTTCCTCACATTTCCTCAATCACGGAGTGGCGACACACCACTCCACCGTCATTGGCGGACGGATAATTAACCAATACCACGCCCGTCTGTCCGCACATTCCTTTCCCATGCCTTTCTAAATTCTACTCACTTGCCCACCAGGAAGCATTGGAACATGTTCTAGAAACAAATCCTACCACTGGAAAATCCCGCACTCGTACAAGTCAATCCGGTTACTGAATAAATCCCATCAAATAGTATTTTGGTGTAAGTTTTGTTCCATATTTATTGAGTAGCCATCAATCTGGTTCTTTTCAGAGCACATCGAGTTTCCGTTCATCGGCTTTACACAATCGGTTAATAATCTGGTCCTACTCTGGACGATTCTAAATTTTGGCTCTAACCAGAGAAATCATTCGGGATCAATTCCTAACCCATGTTAAAAGCAAAAGAAACAGGTGTCAATCTAACGGAGAAATGCTAATTACACTTGCTCATGAATCAATACACACCGTTTATTCGTCTGCATCCAGGCAAATCCACAACTTCTTCTCCTCTCAGAAAGGTCCAATCTTAATACTCTCAAATCTGCGTATTACCAAAAATTTATGTTTGTCTAGAGATTTAATGAACGCATTTAATTTTATTGATTTACTTGTTAAATTTGAAATGGAATCGAGTCGACAGTATTGATCCCTGAGTTTCAAAATCATATATATTCTATCGAGTGCTGTCTTTCTTTTCTTAATTTTCCTCACGGCGTTTCAAATTTCTTTGGTGTCTAGGGTCGAAATTCCGGTGAAAACGGAATCCAAAGAATCATTTGTTTGTACAGTTGGTTAAAGATTCTAATCGTGTGAGTTGTGACTGTGACTAGCTTTGCCTCAGAATCTCAACACCATCCCATTTAATATTCTGGTCACTTATTCTTTCTCAAGTTTAATTTGGAAAGGATCGACGAATGCAAATGCGGTAGGTTAACATTTATCACTTTATTTACTGTAAATATGCACCCTCACCAGCACCCAGAACCGACATAACGAACGAAATGACCTTTCCTGACCTCTGGGAGGCGTAATTACGATTTCAACAGACCAAATACGATTGAATCACGGCCAGGGCATGTTATGGGACTAGAAAAAAATATGTAATTTCTGGTGGACGGGTGCTGGTAGACAGATCCCTTGTTAGTCCGGGTATAATCTTTCTAATCCGGTTCTGGCGTATATGTCATTTGTTACATGGGATTGGGAACTCGTAATGGTCACGAGTATCATAATAGCGCGAACTCCTCTGTGATGATGCGATAATGCGTTGTGATTCAGGTGTCTCAAATCTCCAAGACATAAGTCCCATGTCCTTTGTTAATATTTCACAGCAAGTCTTCGACAACTGCTTCAATTGAATCAAATGACAAATGAATCAAATATAGGTGTTTAATTTATAGCAAACTATGCATAGTTTTGTTTGAGTACTTTTCTTAGTAGTCTAACCTCGCAATGTTTCATGGTTAAATGTTCGAGACGTTTCATGGAATATAAACCCAAGTACCCCATCAGGTCAGTCACACATGACCTTCTACCCGCATTCATAACAACCGACTCTTCTTCTCCTCTCAAGTCCAATTTTAATACTCTCATATCTGGTCCATACGAAAAAAATATACACACATAAATGGGGTCATTTATCTTAAATTAGAAATATTCTGCCACGATTTGTCAGGAGTGAATTACCTGTTAAACTTGAAATGGAATTAAATCGACAGTTCTGATCCCTAAGCTTGAGAATCAATTCTCTTCTCTCGAGTGTCGTCTTCTTTTTCTTTACATTCCTCAAGGCCTCCCTGATTTCTTGAATTCCAGAGTCCGGAATTCCAGTAAAAATGGAATCCAAAGAATCCTTTGTTTCCAAAGTACCGTCAATGGTTAAATACTGAAGTTTTGTCAGTTCTGACCAGATTCGTCTCAGAATCTCCACACCATCCAATTTAATAGACATTTCTAATTTAGTCAAATTAGGAAAAATATACAGAATTTGATTGAATCCATTGATTTTGATACTGTAAGCGGAAATCTGTAATGATTTCGTGTTTAGACATGGCTCAGACTCTGGAAAGAATTCATCATATTCTTGGCCAGGCATCTTTTGTACGAGTACGAGTTTCTCTAGCACAGGAAAAGTCTTGCTCAAATCCACAAACCTTGAATTAAAATCTTTAGACAAATATGTTGTCATTATTCTCAGTCGCACCATCTTCTTGAAATCCATGAAACTAGAACAGGGTGTTCCAATTATTAAATTTTCAAGGGTGTCTTCTGTGAGAATCGATTCTGGAAACTTACCTGTTAATGATGAATAGTCCGGCTGGCCAGGTTTTCAAGTCTCCAGGTATTTATGGAGGTGTGGACAGGAATTGTCCAGTTTTCCCGGGGTCAGAGTGAATGTCACTCTGGGTCACTGCCACAGTCGACTGTGTGTGTGTGTGTGAGAATGCAAATGTATTTGGACTGAAAAGTCAAGTATGAAATGCGCGCGGATTATACACATGGTCAAGCCATGTGGTACCATTGAGTTGAGTGGAATTGTCCAGGGAAAGGACAGGAATATTCCATATACATATGTCATTGGGTCACTCAAGTCGTAGTGACCAGGGTTTGAGTACAGGGTTTGAGAGTACTTATTGCGTCGTGGCCCGGGTATAAAAGGGCCAGGTCTCGCGGTCCAGTCTTCAGTCTTTGCTGAGAATTCCCGGCGAAGCAACCAGAGGAAGAATTCCTGGAAAGCTGAGATCTTCCAGCTAATGAGCCAGAGCTCTACCTGGCAGGTAAGACTTGAGATTTTACCACGTCAATTAAGAACGGTGAACCTTCTTTGAAGTTATAGGAAAGGTGTATCCTTCCTATAAGGTATTGGAACGGCCATCCTTCCAGGTAATTTAGGAATGGTATATCCTTCCTAAGGTATCAGAACGGTATTCCTTCTGGTAGGTAAAAGGTATAACGTTAATTGGGCTGATACTTCGTGGGTCGCTATAACGACTCTGTTGTATTAGCCGGACAGAGATTAAATACCTGTCCCATCTAGTAAGGCAGGGTACCTTAGGACAATTAAAGTCTTTTCTTTAAAGGGCCACAGTGTGTGGTGATTGGGAGGTGGGTTGGCCTATTTCCGGTAAAGGAAATATTACTTATAAAGTACCTCGTTTAAAGATTCTCGTTGCGAGACTGGTTTAAGTCTCTATAGTGACGACTCTTGCTATATAAAGAATTAATACATAAGCGAGTCCCCAAAACCAGATTCGTCACAA
>JAQGCB010003225.1:0-10116 GCA_034698835.1 Protaphorura tricampata | reverse complement strand
TGCCCTCAACTCGACAGATGTGAGTGACTCATCAAACTTTTACCCGTACCAGGCTTGGATTCAAAATCAATTGGGCTATGGCAGTGCAACGAAGGATGGTGTTCTCACGAATGAAATCTATTATGAGGACAGTGCGCCTGATCAATACGATCCGACACAAAATTCTGGATTCAAGGCACGCATGGATTTGGCAAGGGAGAGCAAAATTTTTGAAATGATTGGAAATCTCAGCCTTGGACTGTTTCAGCAAATTCGTTACTTACCACCTGGCGTCGACATTAGCATATGTTTAAGGCGAAGTCCTCCGGAATTTTGTCTCAGCAGTGCAACAACTAGCAAGACGGGCGTAACTGGTTGTCCTTATGACATTCTTTTGGATGAAGTTGTATTTTATGTGCGAAAGCATGTTCTGAGCGCTGACGTTGTAGCTCAACACCAGAGACTGTTGAATAAGAATGAAAGTTTCTTGTATCCGTACAGACGCGCACAGATCAAATCGTTCGCTATATCAACAGGGAGTCTTTTTTCGTCCTCAGAATTGGTTTTTACAGGCGATTTACCCGAAGTATTGACAGTAGGTGTAGTTACAAGTCGTGCCAAACTGGGAGCTTTGAATAAATTCCCCTTCAATTTTGCACCAAATGCTATGACGAGCATAAACGTTACTCTGGATGACCAGGCTGTCGTATACAGATCATTGAACTTTGACTTTACCAATGACCAGTACTTGATAGGATATAATGCAATGTTCAAGGCTGCCCAGGATCAATTTATTGGAAATAATTTGAGTAGGAAAGATTTTATAAACGGGAACGTTTTGGCTGTCTTCGATTTAATTCCTGCCAATGGTGTCGGTGTATTCCATATGCCACGTTCAGGTCAAGTCAAGATTGAAATCAAATTTGCATCGCCTCTCTCCGAGCCCCTCAACGCTATAGTGTACGGGCAATTTCAAGAGTTATTGGAAATCGATAAGAATCGTCATATAACTATTCGATCTAATTATGGATAAAGGACTTGATACATTTCAACTGGAGGATGGACTCGCTGCTCTCCTGAAGGGAACAAGAGTAAAAAGTTGGAAAGTGATTGCAGCCGATCAGATGCATCTTGTAAAATTTGATAAATTACCAATGTGTTTGATCCAAAACGTATCTCCTATTCGTCATAATGGATTGCATTGGATTTGTTATTTTATTGAGAATCCAAACACATTTGAGTATTTTGACAGTTATGGAAAACCATATTATACGTATAATGTACAAATTCCGCCCGGAAAACTTGTTGTAGAAAATTGTATAGTTCGACAGAGGGCCGTAAGCGCTCTCTGTGGTGAATATTGTCTTTATTATTTGTATTGTAGAGCTATAGGAATGTCTGTTAGAAAAATTCAAAATACTTTTTATGCTAGCCCTACGGCTAACGATAGAATGATTAAGCGTTTTTACTCAAAATGTTCAAAAAACAATATTTCTAGTAGTAATAATTGTAAACAAACTTGCTGTAATAGGTTAAGTAATAAATTGTAAGCAAACTTATGATGTAAGCAAAATTTTTTGAATTAATAAAAACTCTTTAATTGGCAACCCTGTGTGTGTGTTCATTTCAGCATATATGCCTGGCTTAGTTTGTCGTTTCGTTCAGTCGAATTTCGAAAGTCCTCCGATCACAATGAGTTCAGGGTTTGGTTGGTTAGGGGATTACATACGAGAGCTGGAGGCACGTAGTTCTGCGTCGCCTCCTGTCCCTCCAACTACGAGTACACAAACGTTTCAAGAACGAGTGAGTCATCCGAGTGAGTATAACCCAGATGTTGAATATAACTACCAAATTGGTGAGGTCCCGGCCCCTGCTGTGGCTGGACCGTCGCGTCTGATCAACCATCCGAGTACATCACCATTTTTAGAAGACTTGAACAATTACGATTGGCTCGACGAATATATGCGAGAGTTGGAATTTTCAAATCCACCGCAGAACAATGAACCGTTCATTGTACCGCCAGTAGAGTCGGCTCCAGAAATCGATTTGCCAATCGATAATGAATGTTATCTCCAACGTTTCTGCCCAATGTGTGTAGTTAATTTTGCTAGGCCAGGTGACTTGGATCGTCATCTGTATGAGATTCACCCTGAATACTTTCAACAAAACGTACAACAGGGTAGGGGGAATACTGGGCCTCAGATTACGTTTGACCGGACTCAGCAGGCTATTAATGGAATGTTTGCTGTTTACAAAGCGAATTTACGAGGTCTGGCAGTTTTTAAAGACGTGGATAAACTTTTTGAGAGTGCGACAGAAGGGCTAACTGAACTTTTAGTGCAGGAATTACATCGTCGAAAAAATCTTAGAGCAATTTTTAGTATTCTTTGTGTGTTTTCAAGAACAAATCCTGCAACAGGTGAAACTGAATATACGGATGGGACAAGTATGCCCACCATGAGGTCATTTGATCACGTCCTTATGGATGCTTCTACGATCCCAAGGATATTGGATACAGCGATGAATAAAATTGCCGTCGCGGTGGAGGAATTCCTACAGCGTGGAAGCGGATGGGTACTCGATAGAATTGAAGAATTTACTGTAAAAATTATTACTTTTACTGCGATAAATGGAGGTACTTATGTCGATCTACCCCCACTCCTTGCTGCAAAATATAAGACATTATTGAATATACGAAATACTGAGGTTAATGATGAGCAAGATCATCTTAAATGTTTCATTTGGTGTGTTTTGGCCCATCCCCATTACGGTGGCATTCCCGCCGGACCAGAATATCAGAATTATCGACGGCGACATGGCACCGAAGTAAAGACATACAAACCGCACATGTGGAGATTAAATTTAGAAAATTTAAAATTTCCAATCACAATTGCCCAAATTCCAAAATTCGAGAAACAAAATCCAGCCATTGGGATTACAGTGATCGCTTACGAGATGGGAGGACAAGAAGAAATATATCTGGATGAAGATGCTGATAGCGGTGCAGATAGGATTTCTTTAATGAGAAGAAGAAACCGGAGGTTTACTCAACGACAAGAGCAAATACGCGATAGGTGTTATCCATGCTACGTTTGTCCAGAAAACCGACCAGTCAAGATTGACCTTTTGCTACTAGTTGCTGACACAAACGAATGTAGCACACGCCCAGATCATTTTGTATATGTTAAAAATCTCGTCTCTCTGTTGTACAACAATAAGAACAGAGGGACAAAAGCTATCTGTCGGCTCTGCTTACAGAATTTCATGGAAGACAGAACATTGGAGATTCATCAAAAATATTGCGGGGCTTTACGAATCCAAAAAACCAACTTTCCGGAATTTTGGAACAACACATTGGAATTTAAACGGTATGATAGAACTCAGAGAGTCCCATTTGTCATCTATGCAGATATGGAATGTTTGCTACCGTCTGTGAAGCCGTACGAAAGTAATAATAAAACTACACATATTCAGGACCACATTCCTTGCGGTTATTCATATATTTGTGTGGATCATCAAGGATACGTTTTTGCATTTAATCGTTATCGTGCCATCTATAATGGCGACAATGTTGCAAAGAAATTTTTGAAGGAGATAATTGAATTATGCGATAAGCTACAGGAAGCTATGAAAGATTACCAACAAATTGCTGAAAAAACAATGAATGTGGAAGAAGAGAAACGTTTGGAGTTAATCGGACCTGGTATACCACCGAATGCACGGTGCTATTTCTGCAAGGGACCATTTCCCCCCTCAAACGAAACAAATCCAGTTGTGCTGCAAAGTAAAAGACCCGTGAGGCATCATTTACACCTTGAGCCTTATACCTTCATGGGCTGGGCACATTGCGGATGTAACGTCAATGCCAGAATGAGTGACGTTATTCCAGTAATATTTCATAATTTTTCTTCCTATGACTGCCATTTAATAGTGCTTGCTTGCGACAAAAGTATTGTGAAAAGCTTTGAAATTATTCCAAGAACAAGCGAGAAATTTTTGTCCGTCACTATCAATCAGAAAATCAAACTGATTGACTCGTACGCGTTCTTTAACAAATCTTTGGCCACCCTAGCAGCTAGTCTGAAAAAGGAAGACTTTAGGATTACTCGACAGATGTTTGGGGTAAGAAAGACAAACGAGGATATAGCGAAAGAAATGTATGAATGCACCAAAGAAATGGAGTCAAACGAGGAGATTGCAGAAACGATACAAAAAGTAATTTATCGTAACCGAGTCTATTTTCCCAGCGAGGAAAATGACGACGTGGATCTTCTTCTTAAAAAACAAGCCTATCCGTACTCATATTTCACTTCGGTGGAACAATTCAGTGAAACGAGCTTGCCTCCGCCTGAAGCATTTTACAACGATCTCACGGAAAAGGATATTGAACCTGAAACATATGAACATATGCAAAAAGTGTGGAAACGTTTTAAACTGAACGACCTGGGTCATCTCCATGACATGTACGTAACGCTGGACACTAGTTTGCTTGCCGACATATTTGAAACAAACCGAAGAACAATGTTTAAACATTACGAACTTGATCTTCCACACTATTTGAGCCTGCCGATGGTGACAAAAGACGCGTTTCTAAAAAAGACAGGTGTGCAATTGGAGCTGTTGACAGATGCTACCCAGTATTGTTTTGTCGAGGGAGGAATTCGCGGTGGTCTCGTTTCGGTTGGAAGTTTACGCTGTGCAGAAGCGAATAATCCTTATATGGGAAATGAGTATAATCCTGACAAGCTTACTTCCTACATTTCTTTTCTAGATGCGAACAATATGTATGCTTGGGCTCTGAGCGAATCCCTGCCTCAAAAAGACTTTGAATGGGTAGAGGGGAACAAATTCGAAAGTATTTGTGCACAGGGAGAAAAGTTTGTCATGAATTTGCACGCTGACGATCGGACCGGGTTTTTTATTGAATGTGATTTGGATATACCGGGTTCTCTGCACGAATATCTCAACGATTATCCTCCTGCACCAGTGAAACGTGCAGTCAATGTGGAAGAACTTTCGTTATTTCAACGTAATCTGATGGATAAGTCAAACACTCCGCCCAGTGTCTTGAAGACGGAACGATTGATTGCTGATCTTTTGCCAAAACGGAATATGGTCTGTCACTATAGAAATTTACAAATGTGGTTGAGTTTGGGATGTAAATTAAAAAAGATTCACAAAGTATTGAGTTTTACACAGAGCAAATGGATGAAACCATATATTGACTTTAACACCCGTATGCGGCAGATGGCGAACAGTGATGTTGAGGTTGAATTTTGGAAAGGTCTGAACAATTTTGCCTACGGTAAACTTTCGGAACGATTAAGAGATAGGCAAAACATTGTTGCCGTCATGACCGAAGCTAAGGGAAAGGTGTACAACAAGAAACCAACAATAGACGATATACGAATTATCCACGACGACTTGGTTTTCATCACTCTGAGGAAGCTTGCAGTTACGCTGAATAATCCAATCGCCGCGGGATTCACATGCCTCGAACTGTCCAAATTGATCATGTTCAACTTTCATTATTTTTACATGAAGCCGAAGTTTCAAAGAATGGCACGTCTTTTGTATTCAGATACTGATAGCTTGTGTTATTTCGTGGAATATCCCAACAAGGATGGAGATATCTATAAAGATTTCAAGTCTGATGAAGAATGGTTTGATATGAGTGGTTACGACGAGAAAGACCCCACGTGGTCCAAGTTTCACAGCTCACATAATAAGCGAGTGGTGGGGAAAATGAAAGATGAAATGTGCAACGCGGCGATTTCACACTTTGTGGCCCCTAAGCCGAAAATGTACACATTACGATTTGTGAAATATAATATAGATAAAATCTCTGGGAATCGAATCTACAAGATTGAAGATAAGAAGAAGGCGAAAGGTTTGAGCAAGGTTGTTGTACAGAATGTATTACGTCAAAAGCACTATGTTAACGCGCTGCTTGGGATTGAAAATGAAGACGTTACAATGCGGACAATAAGAAGTTTCAAACACGTGCTTAAGACAGTGCGACAAAATAAGAAATCTGTCAGCGGGCTGGACGCGAAACGTTTTTGCCTTGATGATTACGTGTCAACGCTGGCATTCGGCCACAAGGACATACCCATCTTCATGTAATATTTAAAGAAACGTTTTTTCCTGATGACTCATCATTGACGATTTGGTGACAATGGAGAACGAAGTAAATTTCGCACTTCGCCACCCATTCACCTTCACAGTATGTGGCCCAACAATGTGTGGAAAAACTTGGTATATTCTCGAGTTGCTGCGACGGAGGGACGAGATTATCAGCGAAAAAATGGCAAAAGTTGTTTATGTGTACACAGAGAGTCAACCGATTTTTGAAGAATATGCGAAAACTGATCCTGATATTGTATTTACCACAGATATGGACGAATTGGAGAGTCTCATTGTGCCCAAAACTCTTATTTGCTTTGATGACAAGTTACTTGACTTCAAGGATTCTAAGGAGAATAAAGTGATTGCTGATTGGTTTATAAAGGGAGCCCACCACCGTGATTGCTCGGTAATATTAATCCTGCAAAACGCTTTTGATCGGAGCCTCCGAATCTGTAATATAAACTCGATGTACTTTGCAATGTTTAACCAAATTCGCGATAAATCGACGATATCGTATATCGCTCGGGGCTACTCACCAGGAAATCAAAAGTTCTTATTGGATGCATATAGGCGAGCCACATCAAAACCGTATAAATATCTATTCTTCGACTTTCATCAGGAACAGAACAACTTATACCGCGTGAGAAGCAACACCTTTCCGGACGAAGACTGTGAGATTTACGTTCCAGAATGAGATTTGAAGAGAATAAAGTATTTTTGGAAAAGTTGACATTGACGACCACTTTAAGACGTAGAAGAATGTTAAAAAGATGCAGCGACGAAGAACTCAAAGCAGTTATAGAATGTCTCGTCAACCTGGAACATCTCCCGTTGCAAGAGCAAGAAAAAAACTGTTTGAAAAAATACAAGGTGAAACTGGTCTCACTTAAGAGGCAGTTGGGTGCAGATTTGGGAAAATTGAGAAAGGTTTTTGTAAAAAACGATTTTGTCATAAGTAAAGTAATTGCTTGTGTTCAGATTCAAAGATTGGAAGAAGTGATCGATTCGTTATTTCAGCATTAGAATGGCACAAGTTATGAGAGTAATTACAAATGAACAATATGAAAAGTTCAAAAACGATCAGAGTGCAGACGAACAGTTAGAAAATAATGATAAGAAGATACTGGATGTACTTCATGGGTTGCCAATAAGTCTCCGACCGAATGCAGAAAAAATTCTAAAACTCCTGACTAGCGAAAGTGATTTCAGTTGGACTGATATAGGACAAATTATCTACAAAGGTAAAGTGGAGGAATTATCTCACATTCACAACCTTATATTGTTTGCCACACAAAGAAACAGCGGGCATCGTATTAACACAGATGGACTGAAACTTTTTCTAACTGCGCTGAGAGATACAAACGTTCCTCTCGAAATACTATCTGACGCAGTGTATGAGCAATTGTACACAAAACCAGAACCGTCGAATAAATGGATAACGTACGAAGCGTTCAAGCAACAGTTGGATTCTCAATCGTGAGCTGTGAACATGACTTTATCGTGGAACGCGCGCAAACGACATGTGGACGATACGGCGATTAGCATTGGACTTTTTTCATCTTGGCATCATCGTCATCAACCCCCAATTGAAAGTCCCCGAGCTCTGTACAAGCAGGCGTGTATTATTTTTGACATGCAAGCTGCATTGAGAATGACTCCAAATAATGGATTGCAACACTTTGCTATTCGTCACCAGACTGCGAAAACGTTATTGGAGCTCACCGACCGCTATTTCCTGGAGCCTATATATTTGAAACGATTGGATATCTTGGCAGAGATAAGAGATGTAGCATGGCGTCTTTCTTCACATTTGGAACGGGAAGGAGACATTTGTCCGATTGAACGTCAGGAATTGGAAACTTATCACCCATTCCGCAATCCTACTTGGATAATGGCAATGTACGTTCTCGTGCAGTATTATTGTCGATTCGACGGAATGAGTTTGACTAAAGTTCGAGATTTTTGGAAAACGTTTCCGCAGATGTATGCACCAAATGGACTAATACAGCAGTATCGGGAAGAAGTTGAACGAGAGAGATGTCCCATTCTCACATATATGAGATCAAAGGATGAAACCGACGGATGTAAATAAATACGTAAATTTCCTTTTTTTTTCATTTTTCATTTTTATTTATTTTTCCAACTAAACGTTTTATATTTTTTAGTTATCTAAATCTAATACAAAAATATGTTAAAATACAAATAATTAAAAATGTAATAAAAAAATCATTTACTACTACGACTAAGTATTTTTTAGATTTTATATTCTAATGTATATTATTGATATAAAAATGTAAAAATTTTAAAAAGAATAAAAATCTAATTTTGTTTGTAAATCCTCACGTTGTTGTTTATTTCTTCATCCTTATGCAAAATTGGCTTCGTACTCCTCAATTGCGTTGAAAAGAATTCTTGCCTCCCCGCGTGGCAGAAACATTGATGGACCAATCCATTCTGGATATTCGGCGGAATTGCGAACGTTGTTGAGACAAAACGAATAGTAGCCTCCTTCATAGTTCTTGCACACGCGTGCACGAAAAACACCGGTCATCGCGTCGGTGTGTAGAAAAGTTATGTCAGCATTCCAAAAGTCAGGATCAGATTTCTTCAAAGCCAACAGGTTGCGGTCGAATCCAGGTCCGGTTCCATTTTCCAAATCCTCAATTTGAGCCAAAATCATTTTACCCCAATTCTTCATCTCGACAGCAGCATGACGACTTAGTTTGAGAATAGACGGCTTCTGCTTAGGCTTATTGTTTCGGCGAATAAAGTAGAAAGTTGATTCGGTAAACTTGTCCAAACCTGGACGAACTAAAGATCTTCCAGTGTTTTTCACAATGGAAGAAGTCCAGAAATTGTCCGCCTCAAGAGCTCCATCGCGGACTTTTTTCATCCACTGATTCGCTTGAATTTCAGTAGAAACGTTTTGCGCCATTTTATTTCGAGCAGAGAGAGATGAATATTGTTCAGAGTTTCGACATCGACTGAACCAGACTCGGAACACTTTCTCTATTATAATGTTGAATGCGTAGATTTCAATTGTGTGAGGTAGTGGCGCGCCGGGTGACTCCTCTTTTTGTGTAAACGTTTTGTCATCATGCATTGATTATTCTCGGGTTTTATACAAACGTTTTTTAAACATAGACTCAAAAACGATTCATTGAATCACAAATGAAAAGGGGGAATGCTGTAACATAAAAAAATAATTTGCCAGGTGTGGGATTCGAACCCACGCCCTCATTGGAGGAAGCATACCAATTACCGGTACAGTCGCCTTAGACCCCTCGGCCAACCTGGCTAGGTGAAATGATTCATAATCTAACCAAGTGTTATGCGCAAAAATGTAATTTTATAAAAACTTTCATCCAACTACTCAAGAATATGAGTAAAAGTATTTGCCAGGTGTGGGAATCGAACCCACGTATGTCGGATTACCGTGCCGATGCCTGAACCTTCTAGGCTAACCTGGCCACTTAGAATGGTGCACAATTTATACCAGGTAAGTGTAGAATTAAATTATCAGGAATTCGTTCACCTTTTTTGGGAACGGGCTTTCTTGCTAGTTTCAAATACTAAGCTAAGTACTCAGCCTCAGAATACAAGGAAAAATTTTCGAAAGTTTTTACTTTCACGGTGTGAAAAGAAGGGGTTCGCATTTCATCCACAACCTCCGCGAAATCAATATTTTTCACGTAAAAAAAATTCACTCACATTTCACTACGTACTAATCAAGTGAAAGGTGAAGTCACTTTTTCACTTCACGAACCCATTCCACAGGACCTGAGTACTTAGCTTAATCCATGAACTGGGGTAAGTTGAATACTAAAATATTTTGATGAGGTAAGTCGCGCGAAAATTCAAGCACAATACGTTTAGAGAAAAGCTTGACAACATGCCAGGTAAAACTCTCTCCAATTTAAAAATTTTATTTAATATTTTTAATTATTTTTAATTATTTTTAATTATTTTAATTTTAATTATTTTAATTTTAATTATTTTAATTTTAAA
>JAQGCB010003224.1:0-10118 GCA_034698835.1 Protaphorura tricampata | reverse complement strand
GTACCCACAAGTACATAAGCACTTTAAATTATTTCCATTTTCCTGGAGTTAATACTAATATTCCATAGAGACTACAGTGGAATCTCTATATATCAACCTCCCCTATATCGTACACCTCTCTATACCGACCAGAATGTCAGGAACGGCAGAACTCCCTTTACATACACTTCTTTGTTATTCCACTTTCTGTATATTGAACTTTCTCTTTATTGGACATATTTTGGTGCATTTTTCGAGTTCGGTATATAGAGAGTCCACTGTAGTGTTTTGGCAGGTGATGTGGATGCACGATGCACTTGATGACAGGAAAACTCTACTCAGGAATCCAATCCACAGACACATGGGTCAATTACTTTGGAAGGAAATGTAATTAAATTACAAATTACGAATGACACCATCATTTTGAAAGTAATTCAAATACAATTACAAATTACATGGAAGTTTTAAAAAAAGTAATTTAATTACAATTACAATGACGTAATTATAATTTTGTAATTTAATTACAAATGAAATGATGGTGAGCTGACCGTAACACACGTATTAGAATTAACACCCTGCACCTGAAGTCCCAAAACAGCGCCGAATTTCAACTTCACCTCGTTTTCTGGATTTTTGACTTTTTTTTTGTCTCAAAAATTTCCTTTTGAGTACAAATTCTTGTTTTTGAACTGAAATCAGGAAAGTTCAAGCGCACAATCTTCATCCGACTGATAAGTGACAGGATAATAATTAATTGGACCCATTGGATATTGGACTGGGCTGTTCACTCACTGCCACTGGTGACCTGTGACCTCAAGGAGTGATTCTTGGAAACTATTCATTCTTTCGATTCATTCGTCTGATTTCTCAATCAATAGAAGAATGGAAGTAGAAACAGAAAATAATCAAATCTTACCGGTAATTAATACAATTAATTAATTTTACAATTACTTTCGTACATTTACCTATCGTAAAAAAAGTCATTGACAGAACTTTAGCAAAATTACTAAAAAATAATTTTTTTTTGGGAAGTCTCACTTTCTATACATAGGTAATTATAATACGTTCCATAATTTGCTTGGGTTAAGTTTCTCCCGGCCTCTGCGTTGTAAATCTCATTTAACTTCAATTAATCCACACTTTGGGAACTGGAACCCAACCACGGGGTACGGGTAGTCGATTTCTTCTGTTCTAGGTATCCCAATTGCAATTGCAATTATGGTTAATTATATGCGGCTAATGCCAACCAAAAACAAATTGACGGATTTTAAAAACCTGACATGTGTAGAGAAATTATTATCCTATTGTTTTTTTCATATCTTCAATTCATCTTATATCTTATTATGTTAATTTACAGGTTGAAATTCGGGGAAAAGTGTTTGGATACCTTTCTCATAATGAAAAGCTGATTTCTCGATTGGTCTGCAAAGAATGGAACATTCAGATATCCACAGATCTAGCCAAAACCACTTATTTTGATATGACGTCAAAGGAGAAGCATGAAATCCTACTTGGTGCAACGGTACCGTATTCTAAAATAAGGGTTGGAGACTATAGTTCATCTGGATTTCCATTACCTCAAGAATTTCAAGATCATGTAACATCGCTTCAGCTGAACATATCTGGATTGGAAGATTGTATGAAGGCTGTGGTTCGATTTCCTCTTCTCACTAGCTTGGACTTGAAAATCATTGAATACAGGAATAGAGAGGATTCCAACAATACAAATTCAAATTCAGATCAATCACCAGATTTGGAAGCTCAGTTCAAAGAGTGTATGGGAAGATTGAAAACTTTATCCATCAGATTTACCCGTTGGGCTCCTCAGAATGTCCTGTATACAGTCTTGAACGGTTTTAGTCATTGGAATTTGAAAACATCAATGAGTTTGACCGAACTGAGTATTAAAGAAGAACAACAACCGTCGGATTCGGGTCCAACTTTTCTTTCTCCTAAACACCTACAACTCATCATGTTACAAATCTTCCGTATAATTAACTACTCCTGCGGAACCTTAATCTCTCTGGGAATTGACTTAATTTCTGAGCCAATTCTGGAATCATTCTTCTCAGATTTGATTCCCAAGCTCTTCACACTTGGACATCTCCAATTAGAAACCGTCAAAATTTGCGCTGAACCGTCTGAAGTATTCGAGGATAGTGATTTTTTAAATTTACAAAACTTCATCAAAAGGCAAGTAAAAATCAGGAAAGTGACATTACCTTGGTCGTGCAAAACATCCCTCTCACTGCCAATTGAATTCTTGGACTCACTTCCAGAAGACATGGAGTCTATAGATCGTCTCATCAAGGATCACGTGAATGATGAATTTTTTTCAAACTTTCCAAAATTGGAACACATGTCGATTATGTCATTCAAAGAATTAATGTTCAAGTCCAATACGCCATGTCCCAACATCCGACGACTTGACTTCACCTTCAGAGGACCTTATCCTACCTTTCTTGACCGCAGGCTTTTCTACAGAAACCTAGGCAATTCATTGGTGAATCTTGCAGAATTACGCATTCTGAGTGGGAGTCTTTCTGATTACATGTTTAACAGCTCAGATCTCCAACGCGTGATTGAATATTTGAAACAACTCCGCGTCCTTGAAGTAGACAATTGTGAACGTATCACCGACGGTGGGTTAACTGGCATTGCACTGCCTTACATTGACAATCTACTTTACACACGAAGAGTTTACCTTTGCCCTGAGGTCCCCAAGGAAAAAATTGACGGTCTTCCACTCTGTTCTCTTAAATTCTTGGAAAAGCTTGTACTGGTTAATGCAAGGATTACTGATTGTGGAATTTATTATGGACTCCAGTTTGGTCCACAGTTGAAGCATTTGACTCTTAGCGTTAGAGCGAGAATGGACGAGGTTATTATATTTATATTTAATGACTACTCTTCAAAATCCGGATTGAATTTCTTCTTGTCTGTCAATTAACTATATCATGTATTAATTTTTGTTGTTACAGCGTGATGTGACTGACTGGGGACTCCATTGGCTTGCAACAAGCAACCCTGGTTTGGAAGAATTTTATGTAGCTTTGACTGAGGGAAGATTTTCAGAAAATGGAATTGAAGATGTGAAACGACAACTCCCTCTTGTGAAATCGACAGGAAAATTCAAGCTAGTTAAGAAAATTGAGAAATATAAATAAATTTTAAAGGTGATTTATGATTTCTGTTCCTTGTTTATAATAGGAAGTTTAATATTATGAATTTTGATTGGTCTCGTAAGTAGCTCTTTAAGTTCCGTCAAACCCGCTGCAGTTGAGGCTCACATTTTTTATTAAAAGTAATTAGAATACAGATCCAGTTATATTTCATTTTTCTCGTTTAAAAATATTTCTAAAAAGTAGAGTTTGTAATGTGGAGTTTGCGGAGGACAGAAATAATGTTCTTGTGTTGTAAGTAATTTTATAGCGGTAGCAGGAGTGGGCCATTGTTAGAAATATCACTTAAATAAATATTTGAGTTTTTCTGAAGGAGACATTTTATTCCAATACTCGAAAATCACTCACTGACCAGTCAAACATAAATTCATATTCATAATTCAACCTCTTCTTGAAGTCTTGAAAAGAAGACTAAACAATTGTCAGAGATACATATAATAATCCGGTGTTTCATCAAAACTTAGGACACGACAGTAATTAAGATATAATTGAAATTCGATCTGATACCCCTATATAGCACTATTATTGTACAGAAGTTGACATTTTGTTCTCTCCCAGGTCTCTGGTTGATGAGTTTTCAACATGTTAGAACTTAGGTATCTATTTCGAAAAGGACCGACATCGACACAAGACTCCGTATTTATGTTGACAGTATAGTATTATAACCGTGTACAGTAAACTCTCTATAAACCGTACTCGAAAAATGCACCAAAATATGTCCACTAAAGAGAAAGTTTAATATACAGAAAGTTTAAAAACGAAGAAGTGCATGCAAAGGGAGGTCTTGCGTTCCTGACATTCTAGTCGGTATAGAGAGGTGTACGATATAGGGGAGGGGAGGTTGATATATAGATATAACAAGTCTCACAATCGGACTCCGGTGTCTAACGAGTAGATCATGAAAGAGTCAGACATCCATTCATTAACTATTTTATAATGGTAAGGGTTCGATCCTTCGGTCTAGCAGTCGTGGTGGTTGGCGTTTCACTTTTTAAAATTGTAGGGATTCCGAAGTGCCCCAGGGATAACATTAAAACCTTGAACGGAGAAGCCAACGGCGCCGAAGTTCAACTTCACTACGTTATGTGGATTTTTCACCTTTTTGACTCAAGAATTCGTCCGTGCAATTAGTAATTGTCACTATTGGCAGTTGACAGTAGGAAATGTGTACACTGCTGGATATTTAAAAATATTATAATTTTTGGAGTACAAATTCCTATCCTATTTTGAACTGAAACGGGCAAAGTGTGAGTGCACAATCTTCATCTTCCTCCGACTGATAAGGGACAGAATAATAATTAACTGGAACTGGAACTGGATCCCTCACTGGTCACTCTGTCTGTCACTGGCCTGGTGACCTCTAGACCTCTAACAGTGATTCTTGGAAATTAGTCATTCATTGATTCATTCGTCTTATTTCTCAGTCAACAGAATGGAAGTCGTAACAGAAAATGATGAAGTCTTGCCGGTAATTAATCCAATTTATTATTTTATTTGACCAGGTTCGTTCATGTTCGGTGAAGATTAACACAATTACTTTCGTACATTTACCTAACCTATCATAAAAAAGTCATTGGTAGAATACTATACATTTTAATTATTCGATTATTTCGATTTATTCTAATTTATCCAAGTATCTTAATCCCAATCAAATTATGCGCAATCATGTGCGACCCCCAATCGCCCAATGACAAAATGTCGGATTTTAAAAAGTAGAAATTTTTTACCATATCATTATTGTCCCTAATATTTTCTTCGGTTAATTTGCAGGTTGAAATTTGGGCAGAAGTGTTTGGATACCTTTCCCACAATGAGAAGCTGATTTCCCGATTGGTCTGCAAGGAATGGAACCATGTGATATCCACAGATCTGGCCAAAACTTCTTATTTTGATATGACGACATTGGAGAGGCATGAAGTTTTGCTTAGTTCAAATGTACTTTACACTAAAATACGGGTTGGAGACTATTGTTCCTCTGGATTTGGATTACCTCAACAAATTCGAGATCATGTCACATCACTTCAACTGAATATATCTGGATTGGAAGATTGTATGACGGCTGTAGTTCGATTCCCTCTTCTGAATACATTGGACTTGAAAATCATTGAAGATAAGAAAAAGGGAAAGGATTCCAAGAATTCTGATTCAGATTCACGTCAAAAGCCACATTTGAAAAATCAGTTCAAAGAGTGCCTGGGAAGATTGAAAAATTTGTCCATCATATTCCCTCAACGGGCCTACAGCGCTTTGTCATCAGTTATGAACGGTTTTGCAGATTCTGATAGTCCATACTACAAAACATCAATGAGTTTGTCCGGACTGAGTATTAAAGAAGAAAATTCGTCTGAAGAGGAGTCAGATCCAGCTGCCGTCCGTTATGACCCCCAGTTTCTAATGTCACAAATCTGGGGTATAATTAACAAATCCTGTAGAACCTTGACCACCCTTGGAATTGATATAAACTCGGATCCAATTAGAAAATTATTCTTCTCAACTTTGATTCCAAAGCTTTCCGCTCTTGAACATCTCCAGTTAGAAACCGTCAAACTTTGCGCTGAACCGTCCGAGGAATTCCAGGATCGTGATTTTTTAAACTTACAACACTTCATCAAAAGCCAAATTAAAATGAGGAAAGTGACATTACCATGGTCATGGAAAACAACCCTCTCACTGCCAAATGAATTCTTGGACTCTCTGCCAAAGGACATTGAGTCTATGGAGCTTCTCACCGAG
The DNA here is from genome assembly GCA_034698835.1 of Protaphorura tricampata. Taxonomy (NCBI): domain Eukaryota; kingdom Metazoa; phylum Arthropoda; class Collembola; order Poduromorpha; family Onychiuridae; genus Protaphorura; species Protaphorura tricampata. The sequence continues at coordinate 4,224 of JAQGCB010003224.1, read as the reverse complement.
GCTCACGTGAGGGACGGATTTCAGTTAAAATTTCTAAAATTAGAACACATGTCGATTGTGTCATGGGAATCATCAATGTTCAACTTCAATATGCCATATCCTGGCATCCGACGACTTGATTTTAACTTCAGGGAATCCCATAATGACTTTGATGACTCCGAGAACTTTTACAGAAATCTGAGCAATTCATTGGTGAATCTTACAGAATTACGCATTGTGACCTACATGGATGAATATGATTATATATTTCGAAGCTCGGATCTCCAACTCGTGATTGAACACTTGAAACAACTCCGCATCCTTGAAATAGACAATTGTGATAGTATTTACGACGATGGGGTTACTGGAATTGAACTGGACTACGCTGAAGATTTAATTTTCACAAGAAAAGTTTACCATTGCCTTGACGTCCCAAGGGAAAATGTGGATGGTCTTCCACTCTGTTCTCTCAAATTCTTGGAAAAGCTTGTACTCGTTGATGCAAGGATTACTGATTGTGGAATTTATTATGGACTCCAGTTTGGTCCAACGTTGAAGCATTTGACTCTTACCACGGGAACTAACATGGTTATTATATTTATGAATTCTCTTGTCAATTTAGACTTCCTATATGCATGTACTTTAATTCTGGATTAACGGTATTCGTGAAAGATGCTCGAAATGTTCATGGGCAGTCAAGACCGTAAATCCGGAATTTCCTCTTGTTCTTTTCTAATGTCATACTTATAATAATTGTATTAATATTTGTTGTTACAGACTGATGTGGTGACTGAGTGGGGACTCCATTGGCTTGCAAAAGGCAACCCTGGTTTGGAAGTGTTTGATGTTTCTTTGACTAAGGGAGGCGTTACAGAAAATGGAATTGAAGATGTGAGACGACAACTCCCTCTTGTGGAATCAACAAGGAAATTCAAAGTAGTCAACAAAGCCAAATGAAAGAGTACGTATAGGTACAATTTAAGGTGATTATGAATGATATGATTTATTATCGCTGTTTCTTTTGGATCATAGTTAGTTTTTGGATTTGAAGTTGAAGATGTTAGTGAGAAGAGTGAGAAAGAGTGAGTGAAAATAAATACAAATCCAGCTGATACTGTTATTTTCCTCGTAAAATTCTTGCACAGTTCCATATGTTCTGCTAAATCTAAATCACATGAAAGAGTTTTCTAATTAGACTAGAACTAGAGCGCGATAGAAATGCAGGTAAAATGTAAATCATTCATTTACTATTGCTTTCCAAGTTTCAGAAGAATATCAAGATAAACATAATATGTCACTTGTTTCGGACTAGTTTTAGAAATTCGACAGAATGCCGGTAATATAGGGTTGCTAATTGCTAGAGTCATCCTACTACGGCAAAAGGTACCTTCTAACTCTGGGAATGACGTATTATGCATAAATAAATCATGGGTTTATTGTAAGAATTTTCGACGGAGTGATCGAGTGCCATTTTTTAACAAAAATAATTTATTCGCTCGAGCTTTCGAAGTCAATTTGACTTCTTCTTCAGGAGATTGAATAGTGACTAATAGTACCTAAGTTCAAATAATTTTTCAAGGACATTTTCAACGTTCATTTTCATTACCATCCTGAAGAAGTGAAGGAATTGAATTGTTTACAGAATTTCTTCTTCGCTTCCTGTTGGAAACAATATGAATGTCACAACCAAGAAATTGAAATTTTACATGGAGCTTCGGTAACATTTCTTACGGAGCATAATGAACCATTTCTTCGTGGGATTTTCCAATGTATCAGTCCAATCGCTCTCTCTGAAATTAATTCAGCCGTTTATCTCCACAACACACTCACAGAGTGCATTGACAAAATGAGACCAACTCATGATTCACGTTGTGGGCGATTGTTGGAAACTAAAAATATTATTCACATCAAAACTCAATAATTAATTCAATTTCAAATCTGAATCAATATTCGATAATTTATTACTCGTGTACAGGGTGTTATTTTTGAATAAATAATTTAGTGTGCATTAAAAATGGTGCATGGATTTCCAGCGCGTATGATTTTTTTACCTTAAAAATATTTTTACTCTACGTTCTTTTCTCTTGATAATTCTCGAGGCAAACGATCAATTATTTGTTGCGCTCCATTGCATTGAGTGCATTGACAAAATGACACCAACCGCAATTCGTAATTCCCGGTGTGGTCAAATGTTAAAAACTGAGAATATTATTCGCATCAAATCAAAGCTCAATAATTAATTCAATTTCAAGTCCTAATTAGTTTTTAATTATTTAATTTGTGTTCAAATTTTTAATATACATATGATTGAGTGTCTAATATAAATTGTTACTTTTTTTCGCTTCTGATTGTCTCTCGATCTTTTCTATTCGTTGTCTAATCACTCCAAACGATAAAACAAACAAACAAACAAAATTGTTATGTTGCTTCTTTTCTTGTGTGTTGAGATTTGAGATTGCGAATCGGATTGAAAAAAACTGTAAAGAAGTACAGAATTTCTCAGAAAACCAACGACGAAAATTTTGAATAGTGAAAATTCTGGTCTGAGGTAAGTTGTCACCTTTTTTTGTTCAAAAGTGTGATTTGTTTTTATTCTATCAAGTCAAGTGATACACTAGATGGTAAAATTTTACTTTGTGTTGTAGTCGCTAGATGGTGATTTGAAGAGGAGATCAATGTTGACACTACTGGGACCCCCGAGGGTTCGCTTCACATTCGCAGTTTTTCTGTATTTAATTTTGATTTCAATTCTACTCATTCTCTACTTGGATTTTCATGTGGATTCCAATTCCAATGAATCCAAGGGATCACTGTCTCTGTCACTGTCACGGTCACAAGGACAACGGTCTTGTAATATGACCTTCACCACTGCCATCTGTGGAAACGCACCTCTGGACAAAAACATACCCAAGAATTGGTCAACCGTAGAAGTAGGAAACATACAAACTCAACTCCAACAAGCTCATGTTTTAATCAAGTCCATTGCTCTTATGAGCAAATTTTATGAGGGCAAGGGTCAGGATCAGGACCACGACGACGACCCATCGACCAGCTACAACGACAGTGACTGCATTGAATTCATAATTTTCTCTGACTCGACTGCAACATTCAATGAACTGGAGAGTGTTCTGAATGAGGATGAGTCTTGGCGTCGAGTCTATCGCCATCTCGTTCGTTTAACTTACATGCCTGTCATTTATCCTAAGGGTAAGTCAGAAACCACAAAGAAATGTCAGTTTGCATGGCCGTTCCTTTAAAATGCTCATTATTTTTGTACAGGTTTCGAGGATTTCTATTCAATGTACAAACCTTGTGCAACCGTAACTGCATTTCTCCCTCAAATGCTCCCGAATTTGACCTCCATATTGTATTTGGACACTGACACCATATTTCTAACGAATCCGAAGAAAATATGGAGAGAATTCAATGGATTTTCAGAGAAGAATTGGGCAAGAATGGCTCCAGACCAGTTCACATTCGTACAACATGGGTACAAAGAATTCTACGGAAATTCAGGACTCAATTCAGGAGTTATTCTTCTCAATTTAACACGAATGCGAGAGAGTCAATTTATGAGTCAAATTCGTTCAACGGTCAACAATTTTTGGAAAGTAATGCGTGGGGATCAAGTGAGTACAAAAATAATTAATCCACAGTGTGGTTCATAAAAAAATTACCTCCTAAGTTTAATTTTTTTTTCAAGGACCTTTTCAATGTTCATTTTCATTACCATCCGGAAGAAGTGAAAGTCCTGAATTGTTCACAAAATTTCTTTTTCGCTTCCTGTTGGAAACAATATGAATGTCGCAAGAGAGAAATTGAAATTCTGCATGGAGCTTCGGTAACATTTCTAACGGAGCATAATGAACCATTTCTTCGTGGGATTTTCCAATGTTTCAGCCCAATCACTCTGTCTGAAATTAATTCAGCTGTTTATCTCCACAACACTCTCACAGAGTGCATTGACAAAATGAGACCAACTCATAATTCACGTTGTGGACGAATGTTGGAAACTAAAAATATTATTCACATCAAAGCTCAATAATTAATTCAATTTCAAATCTGAATCAATATTCGACAATTTATTACTCGTGTACAGGTTGTTATTTTTGAATAAATAATTAATAGTGTGTATTAAAAATGGTGCATGAAGCCAGCGCGTATGAATTTTTTTAAGTTAAAAATATTTTTACTCTGCGTCGTTCTTTTTCCTTGATAATTTTCGAAGCAAACGATCAATTATTT
>JAQGCB010003223.1:0-10122 GCA_034698835.1 Protaphorura tricampata | reverse complement strand
AAAACTTTCCAAAATACTAATTTTTGAAATTTTTTTCCATATACATAACCCATACGGACAAGAGAGGGTGCAAGCAGCTACCACAATGGCTCCCTCTCTTGCCCGTATGGGTTAAGCATATGGGGAAAAATTTCAAAAATTCGTATTTTGGAAAGTTTTCACTTTTGCACGAAAATATCGACGAGACACCACTCAGGGCATGCTATGGCACCAGAAAAAATATATGGCGTGTCAAGGTCCTGGGGTACAGGTCACGTCATTCCCTTGTAAGTGCTGGAGCTCATGTTTCCATGGATAGAATGGAATGCTTTGTACAATTAGCCCTTACTTGCTATTGCAAATTGGCCATTTCAACTGTACTGTAGTTATTAATTACTAATTTTGGAATACTAATTTGAACTAGTTTTGGCAAAGCGAAAGTGCCATTTAGTGGTAGGGACAGGAACTTACCTGTTTTCGGTCGAAGGATTTCGTAGATGTAGATTGAAATCAGTTCTAATTTTAACAATAGCATAATTGAGTCAGCCAGTAAATAATTTACCACAATTTGATTCTCTCAACATCCATTAGAGTTTCACAGGTTGACAATTCATTTAAAAATACACATCGTATGGCCATAAAAATTTCATTAGTGGTTAAAATGTGCACAAAGTACGGTTGAACGGAAGAATAAGAAACTGTAAATGTGAAAAAGCTTGAATGTTTGAAACCAGTTATGTCTTACTTATACGTGGTATTGCAATTTGCAATTGTTCCGCTAAATCACAATAATCAATTGTTATTGCTAAAGTTTGATTGATGATATCCGAACCGAGGTAATTAAATTGTTATTGACTAAACATTTCCACTAGACTTCCAGTCTCTCACGTTAGATTCACGATTCGGTAGTATCAGCCCGTGGCGGAGTGTTTGATTTTATTTACATTGACGACTCTGACGCACTGGTCGGCAGTCGGAATCAGATTTCACGTTTTTCAATTTCAAAGATGTCATGGGCAAAGCAAATCCACGAATTTTTCCTTCCTACCAGAGCAAACATTTAATATCTAAGGAAGTCTTAGACATTTTAATTGAAAAAATTGGTTCAAATATCAAATCAAATAAAAATTGACGAATTTAATTTGGTTCTATCAATTGTAGGTATGAATTGTCCGGAACATTACATGTAAATTTCTAAGAGCTAGTTATCCTTGACCGTCTTTACGCGACATCCGATACCGACTTGATTTTGTGATCAAATAATTTACTCAAGGACTGGGACACGATGACGTTGAACTACTAGTAGAAGACTTTTTCTCAGACAATGCACATCATCCCGTACCCGTACCCATACCATGTGTTTAATTCAAGGTTGAGGTACTTGTTAGAAACATCACATCATGTTTCACTTCTTAGCTTACAAGCTGGTTTGCGAATCAGTTTCTTCAAATTTTATAAAGTCCCAAGTGACTAGATAGAATATCAAATCAAATAAAATGTTGTTTTACAAGAAAGCTGATCTTCATTGTTCATGTACAATCTGGTCAACTGAAAAACTATTGGCAGACTCGTCTGAAATTTTGATTAATTTTATCTGTTCCCGGAAAAATCGTTGAATGGATATCAATTTTTTTTCAGTCTGATTTATTGCGGAAAAATCCGTCATTTCAGTATTTATGAATTTTTGGAATTGCACGACTGGAGGCGCCACACAGCTTGTTTTTAAATTTTGCTTTTCGCTTTTTTAATGTTGTCTGGACTGGGCTGGACTGAATTTTGATCGCTTGAATAATTTGGGCTTTTTTGACCATGTATATGAATTGCTTGCTGCTTTCAATACTAATTTTAAGTCTCGTCAAGTACCACTACTAAAATCTGAATTACGTAACACACTAACAAAATAAAACGCAAGGATGTAATCTAGTGAGACATTATTTTCATTTGATTTTTTTTTCGTCTTCCAATTCTATCACTAAAGAATTTTTTTACGCCTTCCTTTCATATGTAATCATTACTCATACAGCAAAGCCTTTCTCCAAAAATCATTTCACTTTTGCCTTCCGTGTCCCTTACACTTTACACACTCAATGGAATTTTTTTGTATGTTTTAAATCAAATACACCTAAATTGGATTGGATTTGAGGTCGTCGTCTGTCGTCAAAATTGAATTTAAACATTTTAAGTTAATGAATTGTGTTGTTCTGCGTAAAAACTCAGATAAGCATGGACCACCATGGGAATTGGGTTTATGGGAAATCACCTTCATTATTGCTGGACCAATTTTTGTCCTTTGTGTCTGCGTCGTGATGGTCTTCTTTTATCTTTGGCAAAAGAAAAATATTAACAAACATTACAAAAATCAAAGGGATCCACTCATGGAGAAGTACTTGATTAATTGTCCAGAGAATGACCCTAGTGGGCCATCACTCAAGGACTTATTTGAAATGACGACCAGTGGCTCCGGATCTGGTAAGATATTCTATTATTTTTAATTCGTTACTCCCTAGGTTTCATGGTTTCGTCTGAAATATAAGACAATCGATGAATATACTCGTTAAGGGGTTTATTAGCTTGTAAAATTGGACTTTGTGTTAAAAGTTTTGGAATTCTCAGAATAATTTGTTTCGCTTTCGATTTGGTAACTGATTTTGATGGATGATTGATTTCAGGTTTACCACTCTTGGTTCAAAGAAGTATTGCGAGACAAGTCCAACTGATTGAAGAAGTTGGGAAAGGACGTTATGGTGAAGTTTGGAGAGGAAAGTGGAGAGGTGAAAATGTGGCCGTCAAAATCTTTTCATCTAGAGAAGAAAGATCTTGGTTTCGTGGTAATTCGACAAAGTTCATTTTGAAAACGTTTGATATTCAGGTCAGATCATTCTCGAGTTTAATTTTTGTTCTTGTTCTGTATTTGTGTAGAGGCTGAGATTTATCAGACTGTTATGCTCCGTCATGAAAATATTCTTGGATTTATTGCTGCTGATAATAAAGGTAAGTTTTACCTTTCACTTTGTGACTTTCACCGTTCGTAGACTTTCACTTTAGTTGTACATTGTAGGCAGGGTGACTCATAGCATAGCCATCTGCCCCTTCTATTGTGCCAGTCGAACATACGAGGGATAGTTTTGGCAAGATCTGTTAGGAACCACCCAGTATAATATAATGTAATGTGGGAATTTGGAATGCTGGTATGGTATGCCCAGCCGTAGAGCACGGAGATGGATTGTCATGAACACTTGCCATTTGCCAATCAAATAAACTAATTAAATTCTTCGTCTCGCCCACTCGTAAAGCAAATGAAGACACGCTTGAGGGCAGAAATGAGTATGGGACTGGAAATATTAATGTAATGCAGTCTGGAACAGATTCAAAACTATGGGAAAGGAATACATTGTTCAATATGAATTATTTGTTTAACTCCGTTGAACCATCGAATCTTGTAAAATGAAAATATCTTCAATCATATGCAGATATGCACATGCACCCCTAAATTTTACAAATAATATGTCTGGGAAAGTTTTCGGATATCAATGTCTGTAGGGTTACTGGATTCGATAAGTTTTATACTTATGATTATAACTTTGATTTGAAAGCGAAACTGTGAAGTAGGAAAGTTTACTTCTTTCAACAATTGGTTCACCCGTGTGAGTGTGAATCTGTCTAATTGGAATTGGGAGCTTTTTCAAATTCCATATAAAGTTTGAAACTTAACTTTCTTTTAAAAGAGAACACCCCGATTGTTGAAATCGTTGATTTCCTGAGGCCTTAGTTCCTTTTTTGTGTCGTGTTTTTCACGTTTGGATTTAGATTGGTGTCAACGCACCGAGTGGGTAGATTAGAATTTATAATAGTGAGAAACCAGGAAGTTAGAGGAGGCATATCATTAAAATAATGATTCTGAGATATTTTATCATTTCCCTATGAAATCTGATATTTTTGTAAACATGTTTTTCTGACACCTTCTTGGATCTTCTTGAATTTTTAGATAATGGTACTTGGACACAACTTTGGCTTGTCACTGACTATCATGAGAAAGGGTCATTGTTCGATTATTTGAGTCGAACAACGATTGATCCTGTGTCCATGATTCGAATGGCTCTATCGATAGCAACGGGTCTTGCACATCTTCATATGGAAATTGTAGGAACACAAGGAAAACCTGCCATTGCACATCGTGACCTCAAATCAAAAAATATTCTTGTAAAATCAAATGGGTCTTGTTGCATTGGTGACCTTGGATTGGCTGTACGGTATGACACGGAATCGAATGAAGTTGATATCCCCATCAACAACCGTGTGGGGACAAAACGCTATATGGCTCCTGAGGTGAAGTGATGAATTATAAATTGTTATTGGTGCTTGTAGTATTTCAGTTTTACATTTCAATTAATTTTACGACTACTTCAATTCTGTTGACACGTTTTACGAGTTCACAGTTGAAGAGGGATCTTTGATATTTTCCGCCAGTTAAGATTTTAACCCTGACTCGAAGTTGGATTCAGTAAAGAGTAAACTCAAAGGAATTAATTTTTCCGACTTCGAGTGTTAGAAAAAATTCACTTTGAAGTTCAGCTCTTTTTAGATTGTTTACGTTTCAGTTCAGAGTGATTAATTGCCTTTCGACCGAGTTGAGTTAAAGTCAAAACGAGAGTAAATACAAATAATTTAGTGCACTAGATTTCTCGCCTACTCTTCATCTGTGGGTAATAAATAATTATATGTAAAATTGTAATTATGATTTTCTGCTTTGTGTGCAGGTTTTGGATGAAACTATCAACCAGAATCATTTTGATTCATTTAAAAGAGCTGATGTTTACGCCATGGGTTTAGTTTATTGGGAATTGGCTAGAAGATGTAATGTCGGAGGTGAGTCATAGGCTTAAACTTTGAAGCCCATTTATGTTGAAATCATTTCTTTATCAACGTCCGGTATCTCATTATAGTTTGAATTGTTTATTCCATCTTTTGGCTAATTGTTTATATTCGTTTAAGGATTCATGTGGCAAATTGTGCGAGTTACCGCCCATGGCCACTCGTGTCAATGACTTATGGTTGACCTCGGAATGCCTACATTTTAATTAACATTTTTGTTCATCTTCTCCCTTCAGGTATTTTTGACGAATATCAACTCCCTTTCTATGATGTTGTCCCATCTGATCCTAGCATTGAAGAAATGAGAAAATTAGTTTGTGTAGATCAGCAACGCCCAGCGATTGGGAATAGATGGCAGACTGAGGTACTTTAATTTTATAGTATATCTGTGTTTTGGACTAATCTCCATAATTAATTAAAAATATCTAAGCAACGGTCTCCTACGCGTCTGGCGTCTGCCCCTTTCTACTTGACCATGTCTAACGGCGAATGCCAATTATTGTGTATATTATTTTATAAAAATTGTGTAATATTTACAGGCACTGAAAGTTATCTCGAAGCTAATGAAGGAGTGTTGGTACCAAAATGCAGCAGCCCGTCTCACTGCACTGAGAGTGAAGAAAACCTTGGCCAATTTTGTGGCATCGGACAGAAAATATGAAAAAGTTGAGCTGTAGTTTATTAAGTACAGTACAGTTATATGTAGACTGAGAGAATGCAGAAGATTGTTTTGTTTGTTTTGTTTTTTGCTTAAAGGTTAACGTTTATACAAAGAAAATAAATGTAGGATGAAGGATCCCACTCCGTTTACATTTTAATTTTTGTTTCGTATGGAAATTGCGCTTTACTTTAGTCAGTGTGTCATTCGTTGTTGTTGTTTACTGTCATCGTAAGATGTTTTAAATAATTATAGTATTTAAAAAAAAACTTATTTCCCAGTTGAAACGAAATTAATGTTGTTAGAACTTTTTAAAGTTTGTTTTATTTAGATTATTTTAAATATTTTAATCTAATTTAAGTTCTAAAAGTTACGATTAGACGTTTTTTCGTTGGGTGAGCAAATGGGTAAGCAGTTTGGATTGGAAAGAGGAAATGCGCAGAGAAATATTCTCATTCATTCATGACGACGTGTTCGGGGTTTTTCATTGTATAGTTTTAATTATAAAAATTATAATTACACAATAAGTTCTCTCCTTTACTACAAGTCGTGTACTTTATTATATCAAAAATGGAAGCTTAACCACTAATATGTATGTCAAAAATAAATACTGCCGATGTTAACTATAAAACTGCGAAACTGCACGCACCCTAAGGGATTAGCATTAATAGTTTAGTTTAAGGCACTTACATACACATAAAAACACTAACAATTACATATAAGTCAATGTCTTAAAAAAGATTAAGATGAGTGGATTACTTTTTGTATTAACGGTAAATGTTGGATGGAATTATATTTCCGTTCAGAATTTGGATTTTTTTTGTAGAGCTCTCTTTATGTGATAGCAAGCAGCAAACAGTGAAGTGTTTGGATGGATTGAGTGTTCAGATTCAGGGTGACATTTTTTAAATGCAAGTTCATCAAAATGTATTTTGAAGATTTACCTGCATTGAATTTATGTATTGGTTGTTGGAAATGTTAGCTAACCGCCGATGAATACTCTTTAGCTTGCGTTGAAGAAAAAAATTAAAAAAAAACGATTCTTGGAATGATTTTATCTGGTTGTTTGTATTTTTTTTTCACTGGATTTTGAGATTTCGACAATGGTCCTCATTTTTGAAATACCGTTCCGATACCCTAGAATTAGTAGAGTAGAGTAAGTAAACGGACTGATCTGAGAAGCCCTGGTGTTAAAATATACTACTCGTATAAGCCGGTGAAAATTCCTTTCTCCATTACGGTAATGGAGAAAGTTGACCCGAAAATTACCAGTGACCAATTTGAAGTTTGAAGTGCAAGTTGTGGGTCAGGAAGACCTGCGAATTAATAGAGGTTCATGGTTCTATTCGTATTTTTACGTATTTGCGTTCGTACAATTAATTCGAGATTGTATTGTGTATTTAATTGAGGTATTTTATTCCAAACTGTTGGCAAAAAATGTTTCGTTTATCAAATATTGGTGGTGAGAATCTACAGATTATCGTGTAGAAAAACAAGAGAGACAAGCAGCAGGCGTGGCAGGTTCGACAGGTGCACATGTTGTATAAATCCATACACTAATCGCACTTGGATGCATTCGTTCGTGGAGGATTAAACTCTTATTCTCTTGAAAACATAGCAACCCTGCTGCAGATTGAATTAATTGGATTGTCTACGGGATAATTGTCAAATTATTGAACTAAACATGGACTAATTTATGAGATAATCGGTTAATACCTTCTTCATTCACACATACACGTTACATATTCATACTACTTTATAGCTTTGCAGGTGAATAATCTCCAAATGTTTATAATAATCTTGGAGTCCAAATATTGGAATAATTAAAATGATGCCGGCTGGGATTTGGGATTATAGTCTCCTGAATATCAAAATGACAGAATAGTTCAAAATAAGTCGGCGTTAAGTTTAGTTCAGCGTTCAGCACTCTACATCAGATTTCGAATCAAACGATTAAAATTTTTTTAAAAAAAGATGAATTTTATCATTGCAATAGTTTCAATCGTGCTCTTAGTATTAGTTTACAAAGCCGAAGCTCTTTCTGTTGCATGGCGTCCGAAATACTCCGGGGGATTTGCACTTGACCCATCTACGGTAGACGCAGAAGTTACTCCTGGTATTTTGTAAAAAAAATATGCATTTATGAAATCTCAACAACAATTATTGTCAACACAAATTTATTTTAAAAGGTCTGACTGGGCAAAATTGCGGTGGTACTAAGAAAGGGCTCAAGCACGGAGATTATGGCTATTTGGACAGTCCAAACTACCCGGGACGGTATCCTCAAGGTGTAGAATGCGAATGGAATTTTGAGGTGATAAAGACTAAAAAAAACATGAGTTATCGTGTGTCAAATGAGTTGTAAAGAATATTTTAATATCATTAGGCGGAGCTGGAAAATATCATCCATGTAACGGTATATTACTTTCGGACCAAAACTTCAGCGATTGAATCAGAACAAGATTCATTGGTTGTTTCTTTGACGGGGACTTGGAACAATACGAAGCGGTTTAAACTTTTCTAACATATCACTACCTGATAAAAACCTAAGAATTTGTACTAAAATGCGAGATATCGAATTTTCTTTAGGTATTCCGGGAATTTGAACCACTTAACCCCATTCACATTAACGACTGAAGGAAATACTCTACTAGTTCGGTTTAATTCCTCAAAAAATGGTGGAAGTGAACGAGGATTTCGTCTTGGGTATTATGTAAGCTGATACCACAACTGATTGTAAATCGAATGAAAATATAATTTTAAAATTTGATCATTGAATAGGTGAGCTGTACAAAGAATTGTGGTCAAAACGAAGTTCCAATTTTGCAGCATGATGTTGAACCTTTTGCTGGTATGAGAATACGCACTACTACTTTTCGTATTTTGTAAAAATTTAGGGTGAATCCGCGTACTGTTCTACCAAGTGACATCTTTCGACTCTCATTATTCGTACGGAACATTTTACTGTATATCGTATTACAACAAATGTGAGTAGGAATTCAAATTAGAAGCGGATTTCTTGCAAAGCAATGTCTTTCACCGGCTTTCTTTGCTGAAAGCCGGTGAAAGCCTTTTCTTATGGAGAAAGTGGTGAAAGTCTATTTTCCTTTTCTTTTTTGAAAGGAATGCAAGTCCGGCGGGCTTCTATTCCGCATAATACAGTAACTCGCTTTCAATATACCCTAAACTAAACCCGATGAGTAAAAACTGACGATTCGCTCGTGGGTAATTCGTAGGATGTTCAAACTGTAGACGTGTGGACCATTGTCGACCATATATTTATTAGAAAAAAAAACCCACCTTAACAAATGTGACATGAATTTTAGGCAGATAATAATACCCGCGAGGTTTCGTGAAATGAAAATGAAAAATGCGATTATCTATTTTATTTTTCTACTAGTTTAAATTAAAAAGTGAAAGCAATATGAACTTAAACGCGCGAGCATTCATTAACCATTAAGACTTATTGTCATTGATGGGTTATTTGGGTTATCAAAAACTGTTTAATTCTTCATGGCCACTTAAACATTTAGTTTTATCTAATGCCAGGTTCATGCAACAACACCAAAATTCCTGGGGAGAGTGCTGGATCATGTTTAAATGAAACTGCTTCAACTGCGAACATCAAAAGGATCAACTCGAACTCTTTTTTGGTGGCTCTGGTCCTTGATGATAATTTATTCTGTTCAGGGACTCTGATCAGCCCAAGCTTCGTTTTAACATCGGCACACTGCACGGACAGGTAATATCAGTAATGTGGTATTTCATAATACTGCCACCCACCCGTGCGACTGATGCAACGGCTGGTTTATTTTTGACAGGGTTAAGACTATAGAGCTAATATTTGGCACTGATGACCTTAACATGGATGACGAAGGAATTCAACGGAGGTTTGAAAATAATTCAGCAGTCATCCCCCACCCTTCCTACAATGATCTGACAGGGGCCAACGATATTAGCATTATTCGACTGACCGTACCGATTACTCTTACACGTAAGTGCTGAAATCTCACACATGAATATATTACGGCGTAGTGAGTGGAGTAGAGAAAATAATGATTTATATAATTTTCTGGAACTTAGGATTTGTCAGACCGGCGAGGCTTCCAACTCAGGACCTAATAACTCGAACATTAGTTAATGAGAAAGTCCACATCACTGGATGGGGTAATCAGGGTAAGTCATTCCAATCAGAAGGGGTGGTAACGAAAGCTAAAATTAACTTCGAAAGCTGCATTTGGCGACAAAACCTTAGAAGATAACAGCATAATATGCGCATACCGTAAATCCTCGAATACAACCCGGTCTCGATTATAACCCGGGTCTCGATTATAACCCGGGTCTCGAAGCTCCAGTTTTAAATACAACCCGGTCTCGAATATAACCCGGGTCTCGAATACAACCCGGGTCAAAATACTTACACTTTTGCTCTATGTCGCAATCACATTCTCAGTATATCGTGGGTATCTTTGAATTTGTTTTTGTGTTCGTTTTCTGAAGTTGACGTTTCATATTAAATAGTATCCATTTAACACTTTTAAAATGACTGAAAGCTCTCGTAAACGACGTTCATACACATTGGCATTGAAATTAGAGGCTATCAAGTTTGCGGA
>JAQGCB010003222.1:0-10124 GCA_034698835.1 Protaphorura tricampata | reverse complement strand
CCAGATAGGCCAGTAAATAAGGGGTCTAATGTAAGTACTCAGACTCAGACTGTGTACAGGTGCTAGGTGAAGGGACAATACCTTTTCGGTTGTGACTTGTTGTAACATTATATCTAGATTATTACAGGGTGGGTCATAAATACGTATGCTCTCGCATCAAATAAATTGTGACTCGTTAGGCCGAATTTCCGTAAAATCGACCGAAACAATAAGTCAAAATTATTCATTATAAATACGGGCATCCATTGTTGCTCAAAATTTCAATGTACTTAGACCCTTGATGACCTTGTCGGTTCAAGGTACAAAAATTTTGACGTGATTTCGGGTCCACACTGTATACACTTTACTAACTGTTCCATGAACTACACTTATTAAACTGAATGTCAACTCCTCTGTTCAGATATTCCCTTCAGATTACATTGCACTTTAGTTCATGGTTCATTTTAGTTTATTTTTCTGTGAACTGTGTATCTATACAAAATAACACCCCATGTATGTGTAAAAAAATATTCCCTTGACCTCTGCGCTCTGCCTTTCCTTCCGTTTTGTGTTGTGTTAAAAATATTTTAATGCAGTGCAGTGCCAAGTGCCAGTGCCTTGCCTTCCCCACGAGCTCCACAATCTTAACAAACTTTTTTTTTGTCAAGTAAACAAGATCTCCGATGACCGTGCGGTGCTTAGAATTAGACGACGGATGAAGTGTCGTCGTCTGACCTCAACTCTGATTTTTTTAAAAAGTAACTTTTGACCTGAGCTGTACATTCATTCATCCGGCTATTCGAAGCTTCCAAAATTTGCTTGCTGCGTTGTGCGTTGTTGGGTACAAGCATTAGATAACACGGATGTGGATTGTGGAATTTATACTCCAGGCAAATCCCATGCCCGCACGTGAAAAAAATTGACGTCCTCATCATACATAAACATTTATTCCAGGCATGGAATTATTTTTGTTGACGCAGCAGAAATTTTAATTTAGATTGGAAGTTAGAGAAGAACAGTTGGGCAACGGATTAATTACTGAATTTTGATTAATTAGTAATCAATAATTTTTTAACGGTTTGAAAAAGTCAACGAACGAACTTATTGTATCAGTCGGAGGGGTATTGTGAGAATTTAAAGAAAAAACAAAACTAGAATTTTTTTTTGGACAATTGTGCAGTGCTGTTATTCTGTTTTAGAAAATTAAAATAAGTTGAAAAAAAAATGTTGTTCAACGGAACCAGATTCGGTTCCTTCGTCCAAGCTGTTTTGTACTTAGCCGGTGTTCCACTTTTGAAACAGAGTCCGGATGTAAATTCTGTCCGGAGTACTGATAGGAAATCTATTGGGACTTATGTGAATATCAATCATTTAGCACCAAGTCCACATCCACATGGTTAGAAAATAATATTCTAGTCTCATTTTCAATTACAATACAATTTTGTCTTTGTCAAAACAATTCTAAAAATTAACGCACGTGTGTAATTTTCTTGTAGATCCAAAGAACACCTTATGCTATGGAATTTTAGGATGTATAAGTGTGAAATATCCGGCTGAGAGAGGATTTCACTTATTTGCTGAACCGTTGGAAGTAATAAAACCCAACATTTGTCTTCAACTCTACAATGACAGGCAGTGTCAGTACATTGAGTTGGACTCTGTCAAAAGAATGTTAAAGGCTCCAGGGACAAAATCTTACTGGGTCACTCATGGCTACATTGAGACCAACCGGCTCTGGATCCAAGTAATTATAATTAAAATTAAAACACACAATTTCCATATTAAATATGACCTTAATAATTAATTCTGAATTTAATATGTTTCCCTATTTAGAAAATGGTCAACGAGCTACTGGCGTACGATAATGATGCAAACGTATTTACGGTTGACTGGACACGCGGGGCACAGCCACCATACCGTCAGGCTGTTGTAAATCTGGAACTCGTTGCTGCATATATTGGACACATGATGACGATTATACAGGTTAGATAAGAAAATGGCATTAAATTATTTTCAAAACTATTATATGAATTATGACTATTGTAAATTTATTTAATAGGAAGTTCACGGACTCAAAATAAGTGATACACATTTTATTGGACATAGCTTGGGATCACACATGGGCGGATTTTTAGGGTCTTGGTTGAATGCAAGGGGACATACACTTGGTCGAATTAGTGGTAAATAAATCTTAATTAATTCTAATTAATAAGTTCGAGACTTTTTTTTTACTTAATTTTGTACCTATTTTTGCAAACGCAACAATTGCGCCGATTAGTGTATACATACATATGTGTACGTGAGTAATCCAATTTAAGTAGTAGTTTGTGTCATGAAACTGCTGGGCTTTCTCTAACACAATTCCATGAAGAAAAGTTCCATCCAATGAATGGATTAATTAAAGAATTTGTTATTTAAGGTTTGGATCCAGCTCAACCCTACTTTGAAAGTTTTCCGACGGATGTTCGTCTTGATCCAAGTGATGCACTTTTCGTTGACGTCATTCATACAGATGCAAAACCCTTATTGACAGGAGGTAATTAAATTGTACAAAACAGGTGCAGTGTGCTGGGTGGTTCATAAACTGGAGATATGTAGCCCTGTTATTTATGAACCACCCTGCAGTTCTCCAAACACACCTCCGAATTAATTGACCAACTATGATATTTGAAGGTACACTAACGGGCCTCGGCACACAGGAACCGTCTGGACACGTTGATTTTTATCCGAATAATGGAAAAGATCAGCCTGGATGCAGTGATGGGGTGTATCAAGCTATTATGCAAGAAGAGGGATCATTTTTTCATGGTAAATTGAATTGGGTAAATGAATTAAGAGCTCACAAATAATCATTTTAGCCATTGACACTTTTATGTGTTTCAAAAACAAAACCCATACATTTTTGTTCTGTATTGTGAAGGGTAACAGCTCACAAGTGTCGTCTGTCGTGTACCATGAAGTCCAGACTTTTCAATATTCCGTTACAGATTCCAATTTATTGTATCGAATAGCTTATGCGGAATTAGTGACTTTGATTAGGTTTTATTTCGTGTGTCCTTAGGAGGCATTACGAAACATAAACTATCTATAATAAAAATTTGGTATACTAAATATTCTTAAATCATTAAACGCCCAACAGGTTTGAGAAGATTTATGGGATGTGATCACATCCGTGCTTATGAATATTTTACTGAGTCAATAGCCAGTAATTGTTCATTCATGGCATTTTCATGTCCGTCATGGAACAGTTTCACTGGGTCACAATGTAATGAGATTTGTGACGGCGCACCTGAAAAGTAAGTTTTGAAACTCGCCTAATATACATATTTTTTAGTAAAAAATGTTTACTTTATAAAAATAAATAATTCTTCCATTTTTAGTTGTAATCAGATGGGATTTCATGCAAAACTACCAAAATCTGGCCGATCACTTCAAGGGGAACAATTTTGGAGTAATGGATTCAATGAATCAATTCTGACGAATGGATCAATTCTATATTTTTCAATGACTGGGAGAAGAAGTCCGTATTGCCGTGAGTGCAAAAATTTTATTTTTAAGAATACATATTTTCAGACTGCAGTTTACTATGATTTAAATAATTTGATATTCAGGTGAGCATTACCTTGTCACACTTCAACTGGCCGGAGCTTCAGTGATTAAAACAAATTCAGACTTAAATCTTTTAATATTTGGAAAATCGGGTGTTATGGATAGAATGACATTAGGAGCTAGGTGAGAACAAATTAATTGAACGGGAAATAAATACAGGACAGTTACTTTTCTTCCACCCTGTACATTATTATTATAACATTTTTTTTTGATATTTTAGGGATTTGCGTGGAGGAATCTCATTTCACTACACACTCCCAAGTCATCATTTGAATGAACCAATTAAAAAAATTGTAGTTAAACCCACAATCACTAGCTCAATTTGGTGGTTGGTGAATAGAATCTCAAAAACTCAAGACATTAAAATTGAGTCAATAACTATTAAAAATTTGGAGACTTCAAAAGAAAAAAAGGTTTGTCCGAATGATAAAACATCTTTAAATCTGTCCGAGAGAAATTCTAATATTGTACTCACAAAGTCTGCTTGTAGTAAAATTGTAGTCGAAAATTAGAATGAGTGAGTGCAGAGAGTTTACTGAAGAAGTTGACATTATTATTGTTATTTTAAAAACGATTGTACTATTTATTTTGCAATTTGTGTAAATGTACATATTTATAAATTGTCATCAATTATTTTAATAATAAAAAAAAGTAACAGTTTGATTCCAATTGACAATTCGAGGTGACTGATTAATTGAACTATCGAAAAAGAGTTCACCCAGGTAGATCATTTTTATAAATGGAATTGATTAAATAGTTACTCAATTTTTTATTTATATTTATATTTATAATTACTCCTCCAATATCTAGATCAAATACTATTTTTGAAAATCTTTGATAGAATGAAACTGGTAATACCGCTTGCTTGTTCGTGTTGGCAAATTCGTTTGTGCCCATTTTGGACTTGGACGTGACATTATGACACCCGGTATGGCCAAAAAATAATTGAAACAACTCTGGCCCAAAGAATCATTAAAAGATTTGTCGTTTCATTTACTGGGTTTACGGTATCTTCAGATATCTTGAAAAAAATTCCACTGAGGTGTTAAAAAATGTGGAGAAAACAAGTCAGAGGAGAAATTCTCATATAATCAGATAGAAATGAATGATTGTTGTGAATAAAATGTGAGCTATCATTTTTACGGAGAACACACAACCACAACACTAAAAATCGTGTTTTTATCCAAGCCCTCAATTTAGAAAATGATGGGTTTACTATTACAAGCAATTTGTTTTTCACAGCCACAGTAGATTTTTTAAATATGAAGTGTTAACTAGGTAGATTGAATGTAACAACAGCTTGTGCTTGGAATTGGAATCGAAAGAAAATAACTCCACGAAAAATCACTCACGATAAAATTTCGAAGATACATAATTTGGAAAACTTCATGTACAAATACACATTTGTTAATGGTTGTAGTAGTTTATTGATACGAATCTAAATATTCTCGTTTAGGCAGGCGTCACTGGCTAAAACATCCAACCCAAAGGCTACGAGGAAAACAGTTTTTACCAGTTTTAAAAAATAGTTTCCATTCGTACTACTTTTGTGAAATAATACCGCTCAGGTGAATATAACAATGAAATCTGCTTAGGTTTCAGAAGACCGTTTGATGCATTTCAATTCGGAATCCTTACTTTTATACAATTCCAAAATATGTATAATCCAACTCGTGCTTCAAAAGCGTCAAGGTCGAAAGGAATTATTTGTACACTCACGATACCCAATTTATTACGTTTCGATAAGTTACAGTTCAACTCACCGCAACCACTAGATTTTAGTTTGAACGTTTGGGCTGAAATCATTAACATGAATCATGCAGATTTACTGGAAACGTATTAATTTAATTTTAAATATAATTTACAAAATTGTAATTTTAGATAGGAGAAAATTGTATTAATCTTTACTTATTTTAGTCATTACTGCCGATTACATCCATCTCACCCATGTATTCTTGTTTAATGATAAAATCTCAATAATTCTCAGGAAAAATAGTTTTGCGATTTTTACACAATTGACTTGAGCCTGTAATATTCAGATTTATGAGCAGTACAAGTTAATTACGCCATTAAATTAGTGCAAGTACTACTCTACGAAATAAGCACCTATATAAACTCCGAATTATTGTAAATAGAGTTACAGTTCTACGAATAGACGCTTGGTCCGTTATTACGACTGTTTTCAAATTCTAAACCGAATTAAAAGTATAAACAATTACCCATTCATTTTTTAATCACGTCAAAAAATGACAAATACGAAAATTCTCGTTTTGACAGGTTTAGCCTTGCTCCTTGTCAGCGGCCCCAGTGCTTTGCGTAAGTTTGGAAACATTATTCAGAAATATCCAAATGAGTTATATGTTAATAGAACTGACAAGCAATGTTGGTACAATTTTCAGTAACTATATTCTAACAGTCGGTATCTTTCCCAACTGAACCGTAACACTTCTCTTACAGTGGACTCTCTATATACCGAACTCGAAAAATGTACCAAAATGTGTCCAATAAAGAGAAATAAGTTTAATATACAGAAAGTGGAATAACAAAGAAGTTTATGCAAATGGAGTTCTTCCGTTCCTGACATTCTGGTCGGTATAGAGAGGTGTACGATGTAGGGGAGCTTGATATATAGAGATTCTTCTGTATTTAGAATCCGACATTTGACCTTAGGTTAAAATCTGTTTTTAAAAACACTAATTGACCTAAAAAGATAAACCGATTTTGGACAGTTTTCTTGGATTCAACTTCCATACATCATTTTGAATGATCTGGTTTAAATTACTACTACATAGTATTAGATTGGGCTCTAGTGCGTGACTTCAAAATTTTAAAATTAAGAAAATAACAGAAGCCCCTATAATTGCACACAGAAATTGCGAAAAAACACAGAAATTGACTAGTCTATCTAGACTTGTGTGTATCGAATGGCAAGACTAATTGGGAAAACCTATATTTCCCAAATTGTAATAAATTTTTTTTACAGAAATCACACAGGCAAATGATTTTACGAGTAAACCATTTTAAGTACAACCAGATTCATCTATTTTTGTCAATAATTAACCCACTTATTTTTTTGGTGACAATATTTCTTAATATGAGGGCACAAATACGTACATACCGGTGGAAAATGAGTATAATTTGCACAAGTCTAAGTATGGATTTTGGTTGTGTGATGAACGGGACATTTTTATGATTTATTGACAAGGACTAATTTGAAGTTTAAACAGATATAAAATAAGAGTCTATGTCGTCTCGTGGAAATGATTAGTTTCAAAGAATTGTCAGACCCAGTGTGATATATTACTTCCCTAAAATGTACCGTTTATTAAAAATTTGTGTTTGTCTATTTCTGTTCAAAAATTGCCTTGCAGAATATGATGTGGAGAGTGAGGTCTTAAAATCAGCCGTGTCCTCCAGGAACCCAAAATGTAAGTTGTACTCATAATACTGTTATACTGTATTTGTGATTTTGAAATTTAGAATTTAAGAAAATTTACGTTGGTCTAAATTTTCAAAATATTGTATTTCAGTTTTTAATCTATTTCCGTATCATGGATTCAAAATTGATGGCCCAGCATCAAGCACAAGATGCTTTACAAGTACTGGGGAGTGCGGACGATGCCTGTCAAGGTGATTATTCTGTTCATTTTACTTTTAGCATTTTGGTCTATCGATCCATCAACTTTAAAACAAAATGCATCTTCTTATAAATTCATGAGTGGGTGGCCACGTACTAACTTATCTCGAACGTGCACTTGCGACTGCAACCTGTCAAAAAATAGTAATTGATAGCACCTTTCGTAGAAAATTCAATATGGAATCTAGAGTGTAATTCATTAAACAATTAGCGCGTTATTTTTTTCTGACAACCAATATGGTCGGGTCAGGACAGGAAGCTAACATAGTTGATAGTTCATGAACTGTTCTAATTAACTTTTAAGATTTTGAGATCATGACACCTGAAAATATTCCCGTTATCCGTGTCCAGAATAAAGAAGAGATTTCAGGTCTAGTTCTCTCATGGTTTATTTGATCCTAGTATAAATTATCTACCACACACAAAAGATTGCATGCATGGTAGACCACATTTTGATTTTGTTTGTGAATACAAGTATCGGGCTGTTGAAAGGTAGTGAGGTCAAAGGTCAAGACTGAAACCTGGAACATTAAACGTGAAACATGTATCAGCTTTTTTCTATACACATTTAGGAAACAATGCACTGGAGTGGAAGGAGGAAACCCGACTGATACAAAATGTCCGAATAACAACGGGATCTGTTGCTTGAGTAAGTGAGTTGAGTATTTGTTAATACTCGAAACATTTCCAAAGACTTTAGAAGACGTTCCTAAATCAGTTCGACATAACAGGAGTTCGATAAATGAGAATGGCCTTCCATTTCCAATTCATAAGCGCAGGCGATAAACCCAAACTTCTCTGCTTCGATTTTGATTTCCAACAATTGGTTCAAAACATATTAGGATTTTTTGGAAAATATTTTTTGAATACTGAAGGGTGGTCATTAGACATTACTGTAGTACCATAAATATAGCGTCTGTTCTGTTTGAATAGTTAAACTCTCGTGGGACCAACCAGAACCTGGCGTCGTGACCGTCAAAAATAACTTGACTCACATCGTCACGTCAAATAGACTACCGAGCCAAGGATTATTCGTCATCCCACGGGTTAGTCATACAAATCTAGTTTAATTATAATTTAATACAGAATATCAGAAATATTTTCAATCCAAATTCAAACATTCTAGTCAGGTAACGGGTATCGTGAAAATTCCATTATTGTCAGATACTCAGATACTATTCTCTACTATAAACATCTAACACTCTGACCTATTATATACAACCCGACGCTTCCATATCTGATGAACCGAAACCGTTTCTATTGACTGTTCAAATATCTTGATCGGATTCAGATGACCATTCCAAAATCGTAGGCCTTTGTGTTTGGCTTTCCTATGACATTGCATACCACAAATGACCGATTAGACGCCGGGGCTTCAATAGGCGCCTGGGCTCGACTAAACCCCCGGTTCCGAATAAACACCGGGACAAAAAGTTCAAATTTTAATTAAACGCTCGGGTGTTTAATCGGTTATTTACGGTATCTAAAGAAATCAGAAATCCTATTTGACATTTTAAGTTCGGAGTATAATATTTACTATGTAATCTGACAATTTTGTTTAAGATAATTAGGACTTTCTGAGTTCTGACCTGGTTGAGTCTGAAATTCGGTATCAGATCTAACAACTTTTACTTTGGATTTATTAAATCGTACTTTTAGATTTCATAAAAGCAGTTCTCTACTAGCATACGATAACTACAACCAAAATATTTTGACTCCCTCTATGATCATAAGAAAATGGTTGTCAAGTTATTTCGTCTACAACTATGATTCTTACAAAGCTCTACAATTTAATTACATTTTTAGCAAAAAGGCGTCTGTCAATTACGATTGGATTTCAAACTATTTGACCTAGCACCCGCAAATGCCAACGGGACAGGAAGTTGTGGAATGGATACAATGACAATCAATGGGGCTGATAATTTGAACCCTCCACTTCAACTTTGTGGAAAAATCGACCCAACTGAACACAGTAAAACAAAAAGCTTTTTAATACAAATTACAGACTAAACTTCACATAAAATTATGTGATGACTTTTTTAATTAGTTTACCTTCATTATGGAGCCTCAGATATGATCTCCGTAAACATGGACATTATGAGCGTTAGCTCAAGGCACGATATTCTGGTCACTATGATCAAATGCGATTCAACTGAAAGGGGTAAGTAAATTCGAACTTGTCAATCATCCATTGAATAGTTTTTGTGTTAGAAGTATTTGCAAGATTTCTTTTTGATTATTGAGATTATTTTTTTGGTATTATTGAGTATTAATCAAATTCTTGAATTGTAACGAAGCACCCGAGGGCTGCTCCCAATATTACACACAACAACGAGGAGATGTGAGAAGTTTTAATTATCCACACCAACAACTCAACAATCAGCACTACTCGGTTTGTATTGAAGCAAATCGTGGGTCTCAATCTATAACGGTGATGGATTATTCTACATTGGCTAAATATTCTATACACAAAAATAATTTCGCTGGGAATTGCTAGTTTTTTCATCATTAAGGGAATGCTTGAAAAATCTATAAGTTACCAACATATAGAGATCAAATTCTTAGTTGACGGCATCTTGGATGTATATATTCAATTGTAAGCTTATTAAAATTATTTTAAAAATTGTGACTATTCTTTGCTCATATTGTTAGTGGTCAGCTTGCAATGACTCCATGACGGGTTTTTTCATATCGGGAGGTGACCCTGGAAATCTCCAGAGTTATTGTATCGGTGATCGAGTTACAGTTCCTGGCTCAGTGAATGGTACATATTGTGGAGGCGTCTTTGAGGAAGTCAATAGTAATTACTTAACTTCATTTGAAAATATCATGATCGTGTGTCAATTTAGAATAGTATTATTCATTAGTTATTGTAATTTTTGACAGCATTTGCTAAACC
>JAQGCB010003221.1:0-10125 GCA_034698835.1 Protaphorura tricampata | reverse complement strand
TTGTGATATGACACTGAGATAATTCGGAAATCTATAAACGTAGATTTTGATATTGTTCGTTTTGGGTTTAGTACAGAATTATATTTAGGCAAAGAGTTATAAAGCTCTGGAATTCACCTACCAAAAAATAAGCCTAAAAATGTTGAGTGTTGAAACTGAAAAAGTATTAATATTCTCATTAAAATACGCTTGCTATCTCCACATTGTTCCATACTATTGGGATGAACAGGCTCAACGTTTACGGTATTCAGTCTCAAAGTGTGTATGGTGGTTCGTAAATTTCGCATTTGTGGCTCATGTAATTTTCCTAGCTATAATATTGAAAATTCAACTCTCAAATGGGACAGTGTTGCACAATATTCTGCATATTTTGTACTTGATTGGATTTTCTGGACTAATTTTATTTGAAATTGGTTTAATGATGAAACGTGTGGAGGTCCTGGCATTAATCAATGCGTATTTGAGATATTTCAAGCGGATTTGCGGTAACTATTCGGATGGCAAACATTTTTTGGGGACATGTCCATTTTTTGCATAATTTTATCTGTATAATTTTTTTCTTTCAATTAGAACTCTATGTGAAAAAATACGGTCCTAAAACGAACAGGACTAAAATTCTGGTCATGAAATCCATCATACTTCTCAGCATAGCCCAACCAATAATTATCATCATGTTTTAGATCCGGCATCCCAGGGAGTCCATTATTATTAGCTTTGTATTTATTGACGACACTAATTGGTGGGCTATAGTTGCAATTTGTTTTGGTCCAACACTTGTCATATTTTTTCTTGGCTGGGCACCTGTCACATTCTTTATTCCAACTTGCATATGTTTTCTATCAGACATTTCGCATTTGACACGAGAAATTAGGCAAGTCGTAATTTTTCAGTGAAAATTATTTATTTTGTACTAAAAATTTTCTTATACTACTTTTAGCCCTTTGACCCCAAAAATGAGGACGAGAAAAAAACTACAAGAACCTCGGATTGCACTCCATGTGTACAAATGTCTACAAATATTTGTCAATTTCATCAACGCTATACTTGCAGATTTTATGATTTACGCAATTCATTTTCTTATGATTATGGCCGTCTTGGGAAATGTGATCATTCTGCGATACAATAATGAGATTCCATTGGTAGGCTTTTATGTGGGCCTTGTGTTAACAATTTTCTCTACTTCATTCCTTATTGTCATGCACATGGCTCTTGGGTTGATTCATGAATTGTCACAAAAATTTGTGAATTCTTGGAAAAGGAATACTAGATTGGATGGACTCGACAGAAATCTTATGTTGAAGTATATGAACGCATGTAGGTTAAATCGATTCGATATTGGTTCATTTGGTTATTTTAAAAAAACGAATAGCGCAAGGGTCATTTTAAAAATTGTATACTACACAAACAAATTATTAATGATGTTAAAGTAAACTTTGGAGTGGATGCGAAAGAAAACTCTAAAAACACATGACATTTGAAATGCATGCAGTGTTAAAATGACGTAAGTGCCAACGTATTGTGAAATAGCACTTAAACTTATGCAATTTTCTGGAGAAACTTTACACATGTCACGCAATACATTCTCTTAGAGTTTCAAAACAGAAGTTGAGCCTTGAGTAATGAGTAACATTAGTCGCGCGTGCCATGAGAGACCTGTACGACTGTACGAGGTACACGAAAGTCAACCACCTCATTTTGCGCGTCCACGTACATTTTGATAATTCTAAGAAAAATATCTTCAGTTTTTTACAGCTCGTTCCAAATATTACACGAAACTCTCAAACCAAAGCGCAGCAGTATGTTGAATAAAGAAGTTCGATGGATTTTAGCATCCTCACTCAAAATCTCGTGTGCGCTCAGAATAGTTCCTTAAGATTGGGATGACAAAAATAAATCTTTGCGCCATTCAAAATCAAGAATTGGTTGGTATTTCGTTAACCTGTTTTTTGTGTCTCACGTCTCATTTCTCGGCATAAGTTTGATCCACAGACTTTCGTGCAGTGACTTCCTTGATAGCGTTCTCCATGTGTGTTTTTTAATTGGCTTTTCTTTACCGCTATTATTGGAAGTTGGCGTTACAATGAATCGTTGTGAAGTATTGGCATGTATCAATGAATATCTCAACTATTTCTCGCGTATTGAAAGTAAGTTATCGGAAAATACTGAATAGAACACACAAACGGCATCCCGAGACCCGCGTTATATTGGAACCCGCGTTGTATTCATAGCCGCGTTCTAATAAACATATTTCTTTCGTTCGTAAATTCCCGGCACGCACTCTTAATTCTTGCATGTGCCTACCCGCGCTCTATTTGAAACCCGCGTTGTATTCAGACCCGCGGTTTACGTAATACTGGGTCCGGGTCCAACACCGAGACTCTCGTTCTATTTGTGACCACCGTTCTATTCGGACACCCCGGTTCTGTTCGAGATTTTACGGTATTCCACCTTAATATTTATTGGTCTTATTTTGGATTTTTAATATCCTGGATTTTACTCTCCACATACAGAAATTTATATGAGAAAACGTGCCCCCTCATACAACACCATCTACACACAACTAATGAAATTAGTTGTACTCCTTGGTCTGACTGGACCATTCGCATTTCAAATCTTCTACATTGAGTGTCCAAAGTATTCGTTCTTCGTGAGTTCTTTGTTCCTGACGGATGATAACTGGTGGATGGTGGTGCCTGCATGGTTCATACCCACATTTCTCTCATTCACATTTACTGGCGGATGCGCTCTTTTCTTAATCCCAGTATGTCTCAACTGTATGTCCGACAATATGTTATCCTCTTAGGAGAAATCGGGTGAGCTTATTTCTGGAATACTTAAAATATTTAGAGTACCACACTGAAAACACTAATTAATTCATACTTTAAAATACTTTATATTTCAGCCCCAATTGCCGAAGCATTTATTCAAAGAAGGGCCTCCACGAACCGAACCACCCATTGCTATTCATGTGTACAGATGTCTACAAATTTTTAATAACTTTGCCAATGACATATTTTCTGACTTAATGATATTTATAGTCAATACTCTCTTTGTTCTGACAGTACTCTGTAACTCTGTCGTACTGAGGTACCATACCGCACTACCTATCACTGTATTCTACATAACCATATTTGGTTCTCTGGCTTCAATTTCTTTCATAATGGTCCTCTACATTAGCCTTGGTGAAAATCACAATGTGTCACAAAAATTTGTGAATTCTTGGAAACAAAATATTGGAATGAGCAAATTTGACAGACGTCTCATGTTAAAGTACATCATATCCTGCAAGTTGATCAGAATGAGAATTGGCAGTCTAGGCTATTTTCGAAAGTCCAATGCCCCTGTGATATTAGGGAGAATCGTTTATTACACAAACAAATCTTTAATCGTGTTGTTATAATTTTGTTATAGAAGTGAAGTAAAAATTAAAATTTAGTGTACGATGCATTTTTATTATCGCTCTTGCGTTGGAGCATACGTGAACCAAGAAATGATTTCGGACCCCGTTGCTGTTTCACCGAAGAGATTGAAACCTAATCCAGTCAACTTTCTTCGTGGGAAAGCCCTTTGCGTCTATGAGAAGAATAGTGCACTGGACTTGATATCTGGTCAAAACGACAAATTGACAAAATCGAATAGAACAAGAAATAGCATATCTAGTTATATATGTGCATGGTAGCCCAGAATTTCCACCCATGTGATGTGTTGACTCTTACCGGATTAAATGAATTATTATTATGATAATTAAACCATGGCATCTGTATAGGATAAGTCGTCGGAATATGTTCTGGGCGTACGCAGGAAATTATTTTTAAAAACCGTAGTGCCCATCTACATAGACCCATTTGGTCAATCTACCTGAATAACTCATAAATTGTGAAAGTCACTCAATTATGAATTCACCATGTCTCTTTTCCTGCCATTCCTCGGAGTTCGCGGCTGGTTGGAATTGGATTGAATAATATATTTTATTCATGTGTGGAATCATACATTTCTCATAGTTTCGAAAGAAAAATAACAAAAATAGCCTGGATGTCGAGGTGCTTGCTTAGTTATGTCATGTCATTATAGCAAATAGCATTCGTCGTTTGCAGTAGATACTCTGATGAGAGGTTTCAATATATTCGTAAAGAAACCGCTTTAGTATTATCATTTCGTTTCTAGTAGTATTAATACGAATTGTAAAAATAAAGTTTTAACAATTAAAACATCGCGTGACCCCCAAACTCAAAAATGTTGAATAAAGAAGCTGGATGGATTTTAGCATTCTCACTCAAAATCTCTTGTGCCCTGAGAATTGTTCCTTACGATTGGGATGACAAAAATAAATCTTTGCGTCATTCAACGTCAAGAATTGGTTGGTATTTCATCAACCTGTTCTCCGTGTCCCACATCTTATTTCTCGGCATCAATTTGATTAACAATCTTTCCTACGGCGGCTTTCTTGATAATGCATTCCATCTGTGTTTTTTAATCGGATTCTCTTTGCCGATTTTATTCGAAGCTGGTGTAATTATGAATCGTTGTGAAGTATTGGCAATTGTCAATGAATATCTCAATTATTATAGGCGTATCGAAGGTAAGTTATTTTTCCTATCTATTAACATGTATTTTTAATAACGTCAATAAATAAATTCTCTCTACTTACAGAAGTATACATGAAAAAACGATCACCCTCATACAACACCATCTACACTCAACTAATGAAACTAGTTTTACTCGCAAGTCTGATTGGGCCATTCGCATTTCAAATGTTCTACATTCAATGCCCATACTATTCCATCTTTTTGAGTTCTTTGTTCTTGACGGATGATAACTGGTGGTTGGTGGTGTCTGTGTGGTTCCTACCCACATTTCTCTCATTCACACTTTTGGCAGGGTGTTCCCTTTTCGTACTCCCAGTATGTCTCAGCTGTTTGTCTGACTGTATATTCCTCTTAAGAGAAATCAGGTAAGTTTAGCGCCCTTAATATTTAAAATTTAGGTTTAATGTTAATTTTTACTGAATACATTTCAGTCCAAATCGTCAAACCATTTATTTAAAGAAAAGACTTCATGAACCACCCATTGCTCTTCACGTATACAGATGTCTACAAATATTTACAAATTTCACCAATGATATATTTTCTGACTTAATGATATTTATAGTCAACATGTTTTTTGTTCTGACAGTACTGTGTAATGCAGTGGTACTGAGGTACCATATGGGAATACCTATCACTACATTTTACGTATCCTTTTACGGCTCAATGTTTTCAGTTTGTTTTATAATCCTCCTCTACATCAGTCTTGGTGAGATTCTTAATGTGTCCAAGAAATTTAAGAACTCTTGGAAACAAAATATTGGAATGAACACACTTGACAGACGTCTCATGTTAAAATACATCAAATCTTGCCAGTTCATCCGAATGAGAATTGGCAGTTTTGGTTATTTTCAAAAATCAAACACCCCACTAATGTTAGGAAAAATCGTTTATTACACTAACAAATTTTTAATTGTGCTAAAATAATTTTGGTCATAGAAGTATAATAAAAAATACCACACGTGCCTCGATTTTGTGTACGCCGGTGATATATCCAGATATCGAACGAAATAAGTGCTTCATGAATAATGGAAACATTAGAAAAGGAGAACATGTATTTAATTCATACAGGAAATCCTCTTCAAATACTCCATTTAGACAATTTAATAGCAAGGAGCCTATACTACTCAGGAGACATAGCTCTTCAAAATTAAAATTCGTCCGAAATGATTTTTCCGTTGCAACGACTATCGCTCACCTGGCAAGAAATGAATTCGAATGAGTCGAACAATTCGAAAATTCGGCCTAAATTCGTATGATAAATGGTCCAACTTTCAACATGAATCGACAGAAAGTATTTTTACTTCAATTTGAAGCCATTAAAACTGAATCGGGTTCATCATTTCATTCAGTAAATGATGTTTTTTTTTATTTCCCATCTAAATACATTGGGAGCAAAGTCGATGTTGCTCCCAATGTAATCAGATGGGAATGCATGCCCCCTGTGTTAAAAAAAGTTGTTATTTTTCAAAAAGTTGTTGATCGGTAGGTATTGGGTCTCTTGAATTTAACATTTGATTAATTAGTATACGCTCTTTGACTACTCCATTCTCTAGTCAAACTTCCCATATACGATGAAATCCCAGGAGGTAGAAGCTGCAGCTTTCAAAAAAACTATTTAAATAATTATTTCAAAAACAAATAGAAATCGGACGCATATTAAGAATTCGTGAGTGTACAAAATATGCAAATCCGAAGAAATAAATTGCCCTAGTGCCCTGACACATACACATGTATAATTTTAATTTGTAAAGGGTTATTGGGTTCAGTTCAGCTCAGGCAGGTCCTGTCGTCCTGTGGTCCGTGGATGGATGCATATGATTAGGTACTCATATGATAAATGATGTTCCATTTGTTACATGTGGTTCAGTGCTTCTGTAGAAAAATTATTCAACCTTACGTACACATTCATAGCACTAGCACTGGCACTACTAGCAGTACTGCTTTCAATTCGTCATTCAATTCAGTCAGAATGAGAATGTGAGGAAGGATGTATTAATTTAGGTCTCCAGTCAAATAAGTCACATTCACAGCACATAGTGTACGTAGTGCGTTACATCATATCTCCGATTTGG
The DNA here is from genome assembly GCA_034698835.1 of Protaphorura tricampata. Lineage (NCBI taxonomy): Eukaryota > Metazoa > Arthropoda > Collembola > Poduromorpha > Onychiuridae > Protaphorura > Protaphorura tricampata. Next base: position 3,467 of record JAQGCB010003221.1, on the reverse strand, counting down.
TCACTCAATTCCTACATTAATTCAAAGAGTGTACACTGTGCCGTGCAATGGTTGCAAAAACATAAATTTTCAAATGCATGAAAGCAAACGAGTTAAGTAAAAAAAACTAGATGTTAAAATAAAAGGCAAAATTTTGATTCAGAGATTGATTAACAATTTTACATTGACATTACACTGAGAGTGAATAGTGAATCCGTGAATCCGTGCCGTGCTCGCGCACGTGTTGGTTATTATATAGAGTTTTGTTTTAGTGCTCTATAAATTGTGGCAAAGTATTGACAACATTACGCATACACAGGAAAAGGAAAGGAAATAACCAGAAAACCAGATGAAACCGGATATAGTATATTACCTTAGTTTTGTACTACTAGGAAATGGAAATACCGGCTGTTAGTTGTGGCGGAATTTAACAGTGAAGTGAAAGCCTAATTGTTCAAATTTTCTGGCTGACCGTCATTTGACAGTCTTCGACTAATCCGACTTGTGTGAATGGTGGTGGTGTTGGTGTTTGTGTATTGTTGATATTCTGTTCGGTGCGGTGGACAGAATAATAATTAATTAACGTTATAAGGACTGATTTTGGACATAATTTTAAAAGTTAATTCAATTTGATTTTGCACGTGGAGCATGAAGATACACTAGCGGTATGGAAAAGAGGATAACCGCAAGATAAGGTCAGTACATTTATGCACAAGTATTTTGTATTTACATAACCTATGTGTTTAGATAATTACAAATTGGGTGGTTTGATTTAGACTATCGAATATCCATATGTTGATATGTAGTTTTTAAGTGGGTCAAGTTATAGACCCCAGAGGAACCAAACTTAAGATTTATATTTTCCAAGAGAATTCTAATGGGAATTTGTGTATGGATGTGAACTAATAAAAATCAGTTCATTATAGTGGTTTCAAATCCAAAACTCTAGGTGTTTGACAATGTTTTAGCTAGCCAGTTTTGAAAATCTGAAAACTGAAATTTTATTCTAACAGCAAAATCCGCCATTAGTATTGGTAAGTTTCCATCAAGTGGATGTGTAGTTTCATATTAATTTATTAATTCCAATTGTACCTCACAAAAATATCTGTTGACAATGACTGAGGGAATAATTGGATTTACTGGATTCTTTAGTAAAGGTTATCTTTCCAAATATAGGTTTTGACCCATGGATTAATTACTCCATTACAACTGTTAACAATATTTTCAGTTCTTTAGTTGTTTGTTGGTTCCGTTTCTTCGCCGAAAGTTAATATGACATGTGTAGGAAAATTTCAGTTGCAATAACATTTCAGTGTTTTTGTTTTGACTGTCCAAACTAATTGAAAAATAATATATCAGTTTGTGTTTGTTCACCTTCAGAACTTCTTTCTACGCAATAACAGAAATGAGATTCCTGAGCTGACCCGACATTTGAGGTTACCCGAAATTGATAAATTGAATTTCGTCTGACAAGGGAACAGCTTTCCAAGTAAAAATTAACCGGATGGTGGAAATATATTAACCTGAAAACCTGAGACGTTCACAAGGTGTCAATTTTAGTCCAATAAGAAGGAAACACCTAAAAAGTAGCAAAGTTTCCTTGTAATTTCTTATTCTTCGTTGTTTTTTGAGAAAATCTATCCAGACATCTCTTCAGGAAAAATCCTACCACACCGCGTGGCTTTAAATTGGTCTGTAGTGTTATATTAGCAAATAATTTAACTCTTTGAACAACTAATTACCCTTGGGATTCCACACTTCACCCACCGACTCACATGAAGTCATCTCACGTTCAGTCAGATCAAAATCATTTCATTTTCATTTCAGATTTGATTAAAATTTCTTTGATACACAGACAGACATAAACGTAATTGCATCATAAGACACTTCAATCCATGTCAATGTTTGATATCTCAAAGATGAAAGCCGAAAGCTGTAGGCTGCTGTACGTAGAGTGTGGAGAAGCAGCATTTTTCATTTACAAACATACCGTAGGCTACTGTGATGCTCATATCATACTGACGAAATATGACGACGGACGGGATGTAGTACGGACTACAGACTACATTTTGAGTGAGTGAGATCTGTTTATCTTCAATTTCAGAGAAGCTCCAAAAAAATTAAATGATACGGGACGATAAACATGAAACTGGATCACTTCAGTGCATTACTGGAGCAGTAGTGTATGTGTTTCTGTGTATGTTGAGGATAATACGTAGAATCCATGAATCTATGAATCCCATGTGTCCGTCTAAATTAACTTTTCATAGTCCATTGGTGCAAACAGTCCCGTGAATCCCTCTTATGTTGGGAGTTAGATCTCTCGTGAGGACACTGCATGGAAATCGAATTAAAGAGGTTTTTCTGTAACCAGAATGTTACTACGCATCATCACCCAATTCTCAAATAAATATACATACGTAGAAATCCAATTACAACGAACGGGCTTTTTTCTCCATGGTGCTCCTCGCGCCATGTAACCCGGAGCACTTACGTAAACATTAGAAGATGTATCACTTTGGCCGATTTTCAAAGGATTTCCCCATACTTGGGGTACGATGTCCTTTTATCAAGTAATTAAAAGAGAGACATTATTATCATTGACAACACCTAAAAGTACGTAACATTTACCTGGGGAAACCTGGGGAAAATTCGATCTAAAGTACTTCTATTCAGTCTTTAGTCTCAAATATTTTCAATTGAGCGACCTAAATGAAGTAAAACTAAATTACTATGCTCAATATTGTGGTGAAGACTCCTGTTCATGGTTCTTACTAATTAATAGAAACAAATACTACAGTAACAGTAACATCATGGTTAATGTGCGAGTGCATGCCACGAAACTCCACTCAAAATTGTAAATGCATTTAATTAGATAAAAAAACTGAATTAAAGATAGTTGTGGGCCACTTGTGGAAAAACGAAATAAATAACACGTAATAAGTGTGCCCTCCCAGCGCTAGTTTTACAATTCCAGGTATTGACATTACATTTTCGCAATTTTACTGACACACGACACAGCATGACAACAATTGTATAAGTACAGATTGTCGGATTGTCCATAACACAGTACAGTACTAGTACTAATGGTGGTATAGGACGGGCTGTATGAATTTCCAAAACATATGGTGTTTACCTTCATTGTCCAAGTTTTTTTATGACTTACTTGTATTTCATCGGATCGTTAGCCAGTCAGTCAGTCTTGAACCAGATCTCTTCATATGTTTAGTCTTTTATTCTGTAATACAGGGCAAGCATATGCAGGCATTGTGAACGGGTGTCTTATAGCGTTGTGATATTTACCAGGCCTTGTCTTCTAGTCTTCTCCTTGTCCATCCATATTTTGTGTATAATATCAATACAGGGACAGGGTGGTTCATCACCTTTGCACTTTTCCGCAGTCCAAGATGCTCGTTACCAGACTTCCGAAATTGTCGTATCCAATTTGTGGAGAATTTAACGTGAGATGGTTACGTGGATAATGGACC
>JAQGCB010003220.1:0-10125 GCA_034698835.1 Protaphorura tricampata | reverse complement strand
ACACGTTTAACCCCTTGCTCTCCGCCAACGGCAAGTCCCCAAATGAATGGACGTCCAGCAAACACCATTGTGGCTCCCAATGCTAAAGCTTTGAACACATCTGTCCCACTGGAAACTCCGCCGTCACAGTAAACGTCGCATCGACCTTTGACCGCACTCACGACCTCTTGCAAAGCATCGATACTAGCCAGCACAGTGTCTAATTGTCTTCCGCCATGATTGGACACATAAATTCCGGCAACCCCATGCTCTACAGCAATTTCAGCATCCTCAGCTGTCATAATTCCTTTCACAATTATTGGAAGCTTCGTATTGTTTTTAAACCATCCAATATCCTTCCAAGTTAGCGATATTTTTATGAGATCGTCTAATTTAGATAACGCGGACACGTCCAATTTGTACGGATCATAATTTGCCAGTCTAAGGTGTTTGGGTAATTGAAATTTATCACGACGAGTACGTCGACGCTTTCCAAGGAAAATTGCGTCCACCGTAATGACAATTGCTTCAAATCCAGCATTTTCTGCGCGACGAATCATATCGATAGATATGCTTAAGTCTTCGTGAACATAAAGTTGAAACCATTTTCTGCCATTTGGATTAGCTTGAGCGACTTCCTCGATTGATGACGTTGACGTCGTGGATAAAATGTAGATTGTGTCCATGGAACCTGCAGCCCTCGCCATTGCAAGTTCACCATCTTCATGGGCTAATCTTTGTAAGGCTGTTGGAGATATCCCCACTGGGAATCCAACAGTTTTCCCAAGCACTTTGGTCGACAAATCTCGGACAGAAATATCTCGGAGCATTCTCGGACGTATGATCCATCTCTTGAAACTATTTTTATTGTCTCTTAGAGTAATCTCATCATCGGCCCCACTTTTGTAGTAGTTCAGAGCATTTTGACCAAGAATTTTAAAGGCTTCTGACTCAAAATCTTGAATACAAACCAACTTGTCCATGTTTAACTACAGCGACAGTCAAAGTTATTGGAAGATGTGTGATCAAGTAGATGTCTTTAACTCTTGACAGTTCTACACTGTAAAGTTTTAGTTACAAATATTTCAAAGCATCACTATTTTTGATCGATGTATGGTTCTCTTATCTATAGTTCGAGTGACCTGTCCTGACTTTAATGACCTTCTTTTACATACACTTTTGATGGCTTCAACAGTGCCAATCATAATGGTAAGTATTATACATATTTATCACCGTCTTGAAACTAACCAAGAATGTACTCCTCACTAAGCAACACTCTACCCATTACACAATTCGAATCGTGTACTCCATGATATGATGTCATCCATGGGATTCCTTTACCCAGATTTTTTCCCATAAAATGAATTTGCTCACATTTTATTTGAGTGGTCATGCAATTCAATTTTGAATTACATCCGAAACAACAGCATAACATGCATAATATGAATCTTGGTAGTACACATAAATACTGAAATGATTTTTTTTACAGAAGTTATCAATTCATGCATAGCTCGCAATTACATTAATTATGAAAGAAGACTTAAAGCGATTTAACCCCGGCAACTTTGTTCACAGGTAAAATTAACAATACGTTTGATAATATGGATTAGACTGCACTGCAAAGAATTGATCGAATTTGACCTTTCACAATATTGGAATTTGTACATTCTCACCTATCAGTAAATTAGACAAGTTAAGTACAGTACAGGTGTTTTGACGGCACTTGAAAGATAACGCTAGACATGCACGGCTTTTTATTAAATATGAGACCATGTAATACAAATACGAAGTTTAGAAATCAATAAATACAGAGTTATTGACAATCCTCATTCAGTTCAACTTCAACTCTGTAGCTTCAAACTGATTGTTGCAGTGTTGAAATATTAAGTGCAAATAAATACCTTCACTTTTTTCCCAGAACTCACAAGTTCAAGCCCAAGGTTAGTACGTACATTTTAACAATGTTGTATTGTAATGTTGTCGTAGTCGTTCTTAAATGTTAAAACAAGTAAACCTGTATGAGGTCATTCACAGAAGCGACAGAAACAAAAAATACAATGCACTTTCATTCATTAGAATCAACTCGAGGCAGTCTAGTTTTTGTGTACTTCGTGCATTGTTCTTCTCCTATGGTCAGGAAGGTAGGAACTAGGATTATTAACTAATACAAATATTACTCGTTCTCAGTTTATTATATCAGATTTGTACTACAAGGCGCAGTGTAGTTCCTTGATAGGAATTGCAGCTGCGATTAATTCGAGAAAAAAAAGAATTAGCTTCCAAGAAACAATTGTCAATTTTTCTAGCTTGTATGAATTCTAAAAATGTGTCGTAATTCATACTGCGAATACTGCCTCATACAATACACTCGGACCCGGATCCTGGTTCTCTACTATACTACCGGGCCCACATGGGTGTGCAAGCGATGAATTATTCGTAAATGGCAAAAACTTGCAAAATAACATAGCACACGCTTAGCTTATAAAGAACTTGAACTAATATGTTATTGGCAATTTTCCCATTCATATATGCAATTTGCATTATTGTGAGAATCGACAACTCAATTAAAGTAGAAATTGCTGTTTACAAATTTTGGATTATATTTTAGCTCAAAATTTTCCTGGAAGATGTCTTATTTTCTGAAGATCACTCTGCTTTGCGCCATCGTGGCGTGCACCTCTGGGCTTGCATACGACAGAGGTCAGAATATTGAATTTTATGAAGATTTTACTAAAGTACTGTTATAATTACTCAATCTCGTGAATTAGAAGCAAAAGGAAAATATACAGGGCAGAAATATTATTAATGGTAAGGATGCAAGAACAAATGGCTAATCAATAATTGTTTAAAAAGGTCCAACCTCCGTTTTTCTTCATAAATTTTAGTACGCAGTTCTGACATTCTGAAATGATAAGGAGATGTGTCGAAATGCTGTCGCAATGTCATGTTGCAGTTGTAGTGGGATATATTTGATGTATTTGCGATTGTATGTATATTTTGACGTTATCATGTCAGTTGTTGATCAGTTGATAAAAGTCAAAGTCAACCGGGGCTGCTACAAGGTAGAGTTCAATACAGATCTTGCAGAAATCGATACTTGCCCTTATAAGATGGTATAAGAATTCCACTCTTTTAAAATTTCTTGAAGGATAGTGCAATCGGAAATGTGCACACAAGCACGAACTAAACATTTCAGAATGTATCGTCCACACATCTATCTCTTCAGATCTTCCAAAAGTCAATCATTTCGGGTTTTGAGACTTTGAACCCACGCAGTTCAGATTTTTCATCTAACTTACTGCAGGTTTTTCCTCCTGCGTCCTGCCCGCCCGAAGATATCATCTGTCAATATTAGACTTTTGCAAATAATACTTTCATATTCCATCCTCCATTCGCATTCGCAACATAATGTACATGTCAAGTCGAGGTAACGGAGAAATCCGTCTCAATCAGAGTCGGGTAACCCGACATCCTGTAAAGTTCATTTTTTTTTACATTCATATGCATGCGAATATGTCACAGTGCAGAGGTTAAATAGCTATTTCTTGTATTTACTGAAAAACCCTGGGAAAGACAAAAATTTTAGGGACACTATTAAACTGAGCCCAGAAAAGTTTAGATATTTCGTATTCTGCCTGATTCGACTCCCTGCCTGCGACAAAATTCATACCAAAAGAGAACTCCCATTCTCTAGAATATTATGTATTCGTGCATCCACTTTTTTTTAATATTTAGTAGGATTCCTTTTCCTTCCTACTCAAGTTCAAGTTCAAAACCCACAATTGCAATCCAAGGAAAATGTTCTTGATTAAAGAGTCAGTCCTTGTCCCTAGAGCACTCGGAGAACTTCATATCATCATCATGTACGTACTACTTTGTTAGAAACATGGAAAAAAAGCTTTATTCCATTTCGAGTCGTCTCTTAACGTATAAGTAAACGTGAAGGAAAGGAAGAAAAGGTCTACGGGAAGAATTTCAAATGAAATGGAATCAAACGGGTTTTCTGGAATTGATTTCCACTCGGAGTCTCTTGGGTTGGCGTGGGCGAAAGTTGCAAGTCGTTGTCATGCCCTGCCCGCCCGTGGCCGTGGGTCCGCGTGGGCGTCTTCGAAAGTGAGAACCACTTTGCAGCTGACGCGATGCTTCCAAAACTACCTTTTTACCCTCTGGAGAGAGAGTGAATCTTCTTCACTAATAACCGAAAAAAGTCCAAGGAGCTTTCAAATTAGCTTTTTAACTTTAAATCCTCTTCAACAACACCCACACAGAGCTTATATCATTCAAATAGGCCCTTTCCTACCTGTTCAACTCGTTTTACATTTACAGAATTAATGAACCTTTCTTTACATTGCATTCCTCATGGGCAATCAAACTAATTAGTAGTAGCATTTTAATAGGAATTAGTACCTACATAGGATTAAAATTATAAATGCATTCAAGGTGGCTTCAATCTGAGTACTACATACATTATATTCAGCAAGTGCCATTTGTGCATAAGCCCATCGTACTTTTTGGACCATTTGTATTGTGATATTAGTGGGTAGAAAATATTGAACCACCTTGCCTTGGAATAATTTTTGTATATTTACATTTAAACTTGTGAAAAGCAACCAAAAGTTTTTAAATCTGTGAATCTACATGGAAAATGTTTTAAGAGTTAAATTCGATAGAGCCTCGTCTCCTAATTATTATTTCACCGGGGAGAGTTCATTTGTTCATTATTCCTGGAAGAGAGATGCAGAGTTGCTTTCAAATAAAAATATGTACGAAGAGTGGGCGAAATGTGGGACGATGGAGTTTTATCTGTATATTGATTTGAGTGCTGAGGTTTCTAGACTAGGTATAAAGTTTCAGTTTCGTCCTACTACATATTGCATTAAATTAAAATGAATTCTACCGGCAGAAAACAATAGGATTAAAGTGCTTTTCAGTGTCAGGTATGTGAATTCGTACGTACATGGCTTGGCTGACTACTGACTACTTTACTCTACCATGCTGTTCAGAATTTCAAGCTCCAAACCACAGAATTTTTGCTCTAACTGACTGGAATACAAAGTTCTCCTTGCCTAACGATTTTTAAATATTTTAGGAAGGTTTCTACGATTTGACTATCGACACAAACTGAAGGTTAGCAGTTAGCACACGTGCCGTCGGGCCACCCAGCCGTCACAGTTCGATTTTTTTGACATTGATATATTATTAATTGCGGCTCCGCAGTTTTAATTCCTGGACTTGAATTTTTGGTAATGGTAACTGGTCGTATTCATCGATTGCGTGGTATTCCGACGACCCAAAATGAAATGGAGGGATGGATGTGTCGGTTAGCTCGCCAAAAATGGGCCTGGTATATGCGATATCCCGAATTCCTATTCCAAAATTCCAAACTGACGTCTATTATTGTAAACCATCAACAAAAACTTGACTTTTTTTAGACTGGTTCGACAACTACTTCACACCCACACAATTTAATCGCCCATTCCAGTTCCCAATCCCATTGCCATTCCCACGCTCCGAACAAATTGTCCCATCTGAAGTGAGATTACTACAAGGTGGAGCCCCACCGCCACCCCGACGACGTCCTCCTGGATATTTCCCATCATGTCGAAAGAGATGTAACTCATTTGGACACGACGAAAATGCTCCTTGTCAATGTAACGCATATTGTGTTGACTATGGAGACTGTTGTCCGGATTACTTGAGGGCATGTCTTAGTTGTGAAGGAAGATGTTTCACAAAGTATACTCAAAGAGCACCTTGTCAGTGTAACAGACAGTGTGAGCGGTTTCAAAATTGTTGTGAAGATTTTACGGATGAGTGCATTTCCGTTTCAGCAGAAAGTTCGGAAGGAGGTATAGAATTTTACTATCTGGGTTGAATTTTGATATAAGGGACAGTATTCGGTTGTAAAATTAAAATTGGCCGTACCAAAAAGTATATTCGTTAGCGTTGACGTTCCAATGATGATGGACACAAATTTTAGGTTTGTTTGTCCGGAATTGTCACTCAATGACCTTCCCTTGTGGTAAGATGAGGAAATCTGACCCCATCTTAAATTTTACATCCGTCTACCGTACCTTATCAGAGTTCTGAAGATGTTTTCCTTCTTCTTTTGGTGATGGGTTCAAAGTTTGGACAACTTTCTTTCTTTGACTTTCTCTACTTTCTTTTGCCAAACTTTCACTTGGATGGAGGGGCTTGGAAAAGTTGACGGATGGTGCTGGTGCTGGTGGCGGTTCGCCAATCATTTGCACTCTTTAGCACTCGCTCACTCATGTGTATTATTTTTAAAGGATTTACAGGCAGTTTCCTTTGTGTATACGCATTTATCAGCACAATAGGACGCACTGGTGTAGACTGTAAATACATGCACGTGTGAGTGTGACCTTTCGCCCCAACGGAATTTTATTTTGTTTTCTTAACTTCCGAAAATTGATTTTCTGCTGGCTTCGGTTAGTGGTGGTAGATTTCTCACAATTTTTGTTATGTATGTATGGTTTGATTACGACGGTCGAGCTTGGGTTTGACCTTTACAGAATGGTTTGCAAGGACTTTTACTTCCGGAACCCTGAGTTTGTGCTCACGCTAGCGGAAGTCAATAAAAAACTACGTTTTATTTTTTTATACGCTTAAGAAAATAATGGACTTGGCATATTAATATACTAAACGATTTTGGACAATAAGGCGTCACAAATAATTACTAACAATAGTTACTAAAATACTAACAAATAATAATTTACTACCTACTAACAATTTAGCCCGATTCTACGGAGCCCTTGAGAATCGCCCATTAGATGACACTTCATGTGTGGGAAGATGTGATGACCCAGTAGACAAGACCAAACCCTGTCAGTGTAATAAATCTTGTACATCATTTGGAGACTGTTGTTCGGATTACAATACTGTTTGTGTTGCTGGATCATGTGCTGGGAGATGTGCTCAAGTTGGAACTGACCCAACTAAACCATGTCAATGCAATAAACCATGTGTCACGTTTGGAGACTGCTGTCCAGACTATGACACACTTTGTGGATCTAATGGTGAATTACTTGCAAGAACTAACTTTGTCAATCAAAATAAATGTCCGCTCGCTCGTCATCTTGTATTACTTTGTCCATCTGTTTTTGCACAAATTGTATGGGATCCTGCTCGCGAAATATTGGAAGGTGTAACATTGCAAGACATTTCGACTATGAAAATTGTGCACCTGAGAACGTGCGGGGTCAGAACGCGATACTTCGGAAAATGGCTTGATTTCCGGGTGAAAATGGTAACGCCTGCAGATGACACATTGTGCTTTCTTCCGCCTTCTATTTATAAAGAGAAATATTGCACAATTTGTGACAGTTTGCGTGTTTGCGGAATTTATGTTGCAATTTTACAAATGTGTGTTAATTTGGGTGTCTGTCCGCCTGCATAAGAAGAGGTGTTTGTGGGAGTGACATTTACATTAGACTTTCACACCTCCGCGACTTCCACGCTTGAACATTTACAGAACTCGGATCTCGGGCTTTTGTTACATTTCCATTATTATCCCGGTTGATCTTTATTTTTTACTGAGGGGGTTTAGGAAATCCATGCCGACGAATAACAATACTAATAATATCAGACAGAACAGAACTACGCAGAAAAATATTAGACAACATGACCGACCGGCAAATAATAGGTATATAACGAACGACCTCAAGCACAAACCCACATGTATTTGTCTCGCAGTTCTTTTTATTTTTATTTATTTGCTTGATTGCTTACAAAAATCTGCAACGCAACGTCGCGTTCCGTCCCACGCACGCAGTAGATTCTTGGTGAAAACTCTCAATCCCTTTGTTCCCCCTATTATTTGCACTTTCCTCGATTCCAGACAATTCTTGATTCTTGGATTTTTCCTCTCATTATTATATACTTGGAGTTTCCTCAACTATTTCGATTTTCTATTATTCTTCAACAACGTACTCCACACTCACACACTCACACTCCACCTACTCCCGTATCATTATTTCTTTCATCAGCTCCAGATTGAATTCGATTCACTCCAGTGGAACTTTCCAATTGTCACTTATAAATTTTTATATACTGCAGTCAATTTTAAGAATTTGTTTATGCTGGAAGACATGTTTACTTTCTCCGTTTTCACCATAGACGTGATTTTTTTTTTACATTTTGCGCACAGAATTTACAGTTAAACTTACTTCCGGTGACTGAATACTGGGAATTTCACCTGTTAATTAAAGATGGATGTAATTAAAAGTCCACATATAGGAGAAACCAAAAATACTGTACGAATCTACGTGACGCTATGCTATAGATTCAAAACAAATGGACTGTAACTGTAACATGTGCAAAATAAATACTGCACCCGTGGGTTTCATTAGTTTCACACTCTAAATCTGACGAAATCATTGCATTTGCGTCTAGCTTGACTTGTGCTCGAGTGCTTTTGATATGCAATCCTTCCTGCTTCTCCTACACGCTTTCACTTTCATTGTACGTACCTGTAAACTTTCTCCCACTCTTGTATTCCAAGTATAGCATGCATGCAGAAATAAATTGACACATTTCCATGAACAAACTAGGTGAAGTAACTGATCCAGAATTAGCAGCGTTGGCTGAAGAAATTTTGACGTTGGATGTGAACAATGTCGCAGCCCACGTAACCATCAATTTACAAGGATCAACACCGGCTGGCGGAGCAGACAATGCACCTAATCCGTACAAAACAAATAACATTATAAATTCTACTAATTTATAATTAGGCTAGAATTTGCTCTAATGACATACATAAATATTCAAGTTCGGGTTTTACTGCATAGTTTGCAAAAACATACATACGGGGGCTCAAAATTAAAATCCGACTGATATATTTTGTACATACACAGACTCCTTACAATTCGCCCGGATGCTTACACGAGTTTTACTATGTCAAAATTCATGCCACTCCTTGACAATTATATTCCGGCTGTTGGAACACCTGAAGTTGTGACCGCACAGGAACAGGCGGAAGAAAAGGCTTTCCTGGATGCAATCTTTTCAACGTCCATCATGAAAAGGGCGGAAGAATTCCTTACGACCAAGGGCCTTGTTCCTGCCGGTACGTTCCGAGAGAAATTCACTGAGATTTGGTTTGGGCTTTATACTCGGTCTGGCTCAACTTTGGGTTCATCCGGATTTGAACATATATTCTTGGGTGAATTGAAGAATGGAGTCTCAGGATTTCATGGTTGGGCTTTCTTTGCTCAGGAAGAGGCTAAACGTAATCTTAACTACAATGGATACATTGGACATCTCAGTCTTGGCACAGTACGTAAAATTGAACATTAAAAAATATTGTACTTTTTCAGCCATTCTTCCAATAATCCCAAGTACCAATTTGAAAATTTGAAAATTGCCCGTTTTTTTTCCATTTTCTTGCCATTTTTGTCCGGAAGCTTACAAATTTCCGGCGACATATACTTTTCCGTACAATCCAATTCAACAATGAGGGCTTAAGCGTATAAAAAGTATAACAAACAAACAAATGAAAACTTCTCGTGGGAATTGAGAGGGTTTGGGCGTTTGGGGCATGGAACTCAATAGCCTTCTTGTTAGATCTTAATCTTGTTAGCTCCCAAGGAAATACTAAGCACTTCCTTCCTGGACTAGTGCGTACAATCACTAATCTATTTTTCTATTCTCTTTTCAAAAAAAAAATTTTCAGAAAGGACTCATGATTTCACACACATTTGATTGGTTAAATAATAAAAAACCCATTTCATCCATGTTCATTGGAACTAGTCCAGAGTTTGACCTGTCTCTCTTCACTGTCTGTTGGTTTGCTCGTCCAAATGCAAGATGCCCAATCACATTGAATGGAAATAAACTCTATATTCAAACGTATGACATCACTTACAATGGAAAGAAATACGTGGCCAGTGCTTACCCGGATAATAACTAAAATTAAGTCATGTATCCGTGGCCATTTTCCCACCACAATGAAAATGATTAATGAAAATAAATTTTAATTATGATGACTGCATTTAGTGAGTGAATGGACTGGAGTAGCTACGGTCGAGTATAAAATTATTTTATCAAATCCGGATACACAAAACCACATTTTGTTTCACGTTTTTTCGTAGTAATTAAAGGTTCGCTGTCCAAGAACTTCTTATTAAG
>JAQGCB010003219.1:0-10127 GCA_034698835.1 Protaphorura tricampata | reverse complement strand
CAGCTGTTTGAGATTTTTCATCATGAAGAGTTGGTTTATGGACAACGGAGGTCCAATGTAATTATAATTTTCAGATTTCGCGTAGTAAACGTTCATTGAACGACACAATTGTTTGAAATCGTGTCCACGCCATGCTTCAATGAAAGTTGGTGATATGTCACTGGCAGCACCATTTCTTATATGCGTAAACTGACAAGGTGAAAACGTTCGTACTCTCACCAGGTTTGAGGACATGAAGTACCCAATGAAAACTGGTCGATAAGGATAAGACTTGGATTCTGGTGAAGTCATTTCTAACGGTACAATTGTATCTTGCTTCCTTAAGGCCACAAAGTACGCTTCAGGTTTTGTCCATATTTCTCCAGTGGTCTCACTGAACATCCACCTGCATTCGTAGAACTTGTACGATAATTGCACATCAGAGTTATTCTTAGGAGAGATTAGAAGAATCAATATGGACGAATACTTAATGGTGCCGAGCTGAAATATTGAATAGGGTGATTCGAACTGTCTGGGAACATCAATTGTTGGGTCAAGTTCGCACTGTATAAATCTCTCAGAATTTGAGGACGTTATGGCCACCGGAACCTCCAGTTCGTACAGTTCAGTACTTTCGTACAAAATGATGTAAATAAAGGATTCTTTGAAATTATGGACAATCGAATTTATCTCATCCATGTTGGTGTTCGAAAATAAATATTGAAAACCCGGGAGCCAAAGAATCAAGATAGTAAAGAAGCGGGCCATCATGGTGTTCTAAGATCCTAAAAATAAATTGTTTGTGTTCTAAGGTATGTCTGCGACTAATGTACTCTCCGCACCAGACTCTGCTGGAGACCACGGTTTCCGTCACGGTGTGTCAACTGTTCAAAAGAGAGAAAATAATTCTATAGTGAGTTCAATTATTTTGCAGGTGTGTGGTTTCAGTTAAGCTTGATTCGATTCTCAGGAAGGTATGCTCACAACCAATTTATTCTGCGGACTGGACTCCTGTGAAGTGGAGACCACGGCTTTGTACTCGTTTTGTCAAATTGGCCTTGTAAGTTTATGTCAACAATTCATGGAATCAATTTAAACCTAACATGACTCCCGAAATAATATAAGCGGAGACTTCAAAAATTTCTCTAGAGAGTTGAATAGCTTACTGCAAAATTGATTATTCTCCTTCTACCAACACTCACTCATAATAATTACAACAACTTCGAATTGGACACATTTCGATATATACTAAGAACGAACTGGGAATCATCGTTCACAAGAACCTTGTACTTTCACATAACTTTACATAAAATCTTAAAAAGATAACATGTAATGAAGCCTATGAAGTAAATATTGGTACTGTTTGTCTAGCAAAAAGCATTTCAAGCAAAAGTATTATCAAGGGATGCTATAAAACAAATTGTATTTGAGGAGGTACCTAGTGTTTTTGGGACATCACATTTTTTAAAAACCGCGTTAATTTTTAACGTAGAGTCGAACTTCTCTACTTAATCGATTGATATGATGAAATGCATGCATCAATATTTCAGCTCACCTAAAATGAAGGTGAGCAATGATTTTTTTTTTCATGAAATAGAATTGAAATTACGCAAAAATTATCAAACGATGCATAATTAGGGGGTGAATGCAATGTAACTCATTTTATTAGAGAGACGAATAACCTTGAAGTGTGTTTTCAATTAAACTAGATCGTCTGCTGAATAATATATTATATACTTAGGGTTCGCAATCCGATCCGAGGCAATCCGATCCGATCCGACGGGTTTTTCGGATCGGATCGAACTCTCAATCCGATCCGTCGGATTCGGATCGACCCCTCAATCCGATCCGGATCGGATCGGATTAGAAATTTTAAAAAATCCGCGGATCGGATTTCGTCGGATTACGTGTTAAAAATCGGATTTTAATCCGATCCGATCCGTCGGATTCGGATCGGTCTCTCAATCCGATCACTCGGATTCGGATCGGATCGGATTGAACAGTTCAAAAATCCGATCCGTCGGATTGCGAACCCTATTATATACACCTTAGGAACTGGACACATTTCGGCGGATGCCACCGCAAACTTTTTAGAACAAAAATTGATAACTAACAAAAACCATTACAAACAAGAGTTTTATCAAAGGAGTTTCGCGAAGACTATTCCAACTAAACAAGACTAACTAAATATAAATATTAATAGTTTCTTGCGCCAGGTAGATGGAATTTTTTCAATCAGCGAGCCAACAAATCTCCGGAGCTAAAGAATCTACGTCACAATTTCTAAAGCCTTATTAATTCCTATAATATAGTCCAACATCTGTACTGGAAAAAAATAATTGAAATTATCAAAAATATCACAAGAACTACAGGTGGGGTGTAAATGGAAGGGACGCAACATAATTTTAATAGCCTTAATACAAAAAAAAACATCACCGCAAAAGCTATCTGAATCCACCTTTATTAAAAAACAGTGATATTTTTAAGAATTATTCAATACATGATTATTACTAACACATTTAAGCATAGAGGTACTTTACTCTTGATTGGGTGACGAGTTTTTGAAAACATAACGTTGTAAAACTAAGCATTTGTCTTACAACTGTGCGCACTTTTTAAGACACGAAAACATACAACAAAGATATGTACTGCCAAATCTTAATACGCATCTCAAGCACATGTATTGTGACACAGACTGAAATACAAACGCCAAAGACTGAAAACAGACCAGAGAAATGACTACTCAGGGATAAACCAAACATGACATTCTCCGAAAATGTTAAATTCTTTGAAGCAATTCTCAACTCCTCTGAGTTGACTAAACTCAGCCAATGTGAAGGAATTCCTGAAGTGAAAATTAACCGGGACACAATAGATAACTTCCCGGAATCCCACATTTGTAGACCAAATAATACGGGACTCTTCCATAAAATGAATACATTATGTGTATCACTAAAAGATTTCTTTCCAACAAATACGTGTCTCCTTGGATGTGTGGCTCGAAGTTCCAATTGCATTTTTTGAATATTCAGCTTGTTTGCAGCGTAAACATTGTTGTTATTGCTAGTTAATTTTTTTATATATGCTCCATCTTCCATTAAACTACAAACTGATACATTTCCCAGCTCTATGATTGCAGATAACAACTGGATATCTGCTCTCAATTTTCTCGATATTTCTGAATTTTTATTCAGGAATGTCAATTCAGTGAAAAGTTGGCTCATGAAAGCAGACCAGAAGGGCATAGTATTTCGTGTTAAACTTAGACAGTCCTCGCCCTCGTCATAGCAACAAAAAGCTAATGTGATCTTGCCGTGATCAATGTCACTTAGAATCGTGTAGTTCCGATCAATCACATCTTGAAATGTTTCTAATCCACTCCAATGGATTGGGGCGGTCAACCTGGTCGTGACAACGCCCTTGTAACCATTTGCTATCACAATTCCCATGAGTAGAAATGGTCCGATAACAAGTGTGACCCCAACAACTTTTCTTAACTTTGGACTTGGAGAGATAGGATGCTCAAAAAGGAATGTCATGAGACACGAGATGATAAATTTTACAATCAAAATTCGTTCTTTAAACTTTTTTGGGAGAAAAAGTGCAACTGTTAGTCCCATTAGAACAGATGTAATAGAAATACAAATCCAAGTGCCTGTATCGTACGGTACAAAGAAATTCCTGAATAAAATGTCGTTTCTCACAGCACCATCGCAAGTCAGGAAATTGTAGGTTGTAGTTTCAGCAAGCACTGCCTTCTCAATTACAGATCGGTAAGGTTTTCTCCTCCAGTTCGTTAATCCTTGTATTACGGCATTAGTATTGAGATTCTTGAGCTCTGTTTCCAAAAATGATAGACCTGATGATAAAATGAATGTCGCATTTTGATCCACACTCGCCACAACAGACAACAAGTAAATATTCAACAGTTTGAGATTTGAAGTCATCAGTAGTTGGTTTATTGATAACGGAGGTCCAATGTAATTGTTTTTAGAATAAGTGAAGTAGACGTTTATAGAACGGCACATTTGTTTCGAACCACGTCCTTGCCAGGCTTCGATGAAATTTGGTGATATATCTTTGGCAGTCCCATTTCTTGTATGTGTGAACTGACACGGGAAAAGCGTATGTATCCTAACTAGCCTTGATGAAATGAAGTACTCAATTAAAACTGGCCGGTAAGTCCTAGACTGTGTTGACACAACTTCCACTGGTACCACTGTGTCGTGTTTCCGTAAGGTCACAATGTACGCTTCAGGTTTTATCCACTTCTCGTTGGGTTCCGCTCTGGATATTGTCCACCCACATTCGTAGAACTTGTACGATAATTCAACGTCATCGTTACCCTTCGGGAAAATTAGAAGAAACAATATGGACGAATACTTAATGGTGCCGAGCTGGAATATAGAATAGGGAGATCCGAATTGTTTCGGAAGTTCAATTCTTGAGTTAAGATTGCACTGTTTAAATTGTTTGGAATTTGAGGACGTTATGGCCACCGGAACATGTAGTTCGTAGAGTTCAGTACTTTCGTACAAAATTATATGAATAAATGATTCTTTGAAATTTTTGACAATTGAATTGATCTCGTCCACTCTATTGTCCGAAACTAAGGAGTGAGAAAACGGGATCCAAAGGTTCAAGATGGTCCAGAAGATGGTCATTATAGGCACCGTGCACTCACCAGGGGCGCGCGGAGCAGAGCCCATCTTTTTACGCATACATCAGGACTAGTTGGAGTCGTTTTTTCACTCCCGTGCATACACATGTAAATCATCCCTACTTCAGCAAAATATTTTGAAAGGAAAAAAAATTAATTTCAAAAATCGAGATGGGCCATCAGTAGGCTAATATTCTCAAGTTTCGAATTCCGGGGTCAAAAAAATTCCGAAACTTATGGCTTTTGAGTAATGGAGAAATCTAAAAAAATAAACTCAAAGATAGGGAAAAATATACATACATAGAGAGAGCAAACTTCAGTGCACGGTGCCTATACTATTTAAGGCTCGATCAAAATTGACGGACTTTTTTCTTTACATTTTAGTCGTGTTCTAAGGAATGTCGCATCTGTTTTCTGTTCGTCAGAGATTTCTCTAGAATTATATAATTCTGCACTGTTTTCATTGAAACTTGATTCTTTCTAGCACAAATGTATTATTCCACTTCTACCAATACAAATAATAATACAACTGGGAACTGGACACATTTCAGGATTGTGATTCACAAGCCGTGGCACATGCCATAAACTGGAAATCATCGATCGCAACTCGCAAGGGATAACTTTGCATAAGTTCTTAAAGAGATAAAGATATGGCGTGTAATAATAGTTTGAATCCACTTTATCTTACAACATCACTCGACCAGCCTAGTCTCTGAATAAGATTCTTAACTATTTGTCTAGCAAAATTAATTGCGTGCAAAAGTTTTATGATGAGTTATTCTTAAGAAATAATAATTGGTCTTTGGGCCAAGAAAGCGGGATTTTGTTTGTAGCTATAGTATATAGACACATCATGGTTCTCCAGAACTAAATGCTCGACAGAAATTTTTACACAAACATAGCCTAGTTAGTTATTCGTTGCGTTTTTTAACTTATTGAGTATTTGCCGAAATGATTATATTCAAAACTGGTTTGTGAAGTATTTTCGGACATCATAATTTTTAGGCAACAAATATAGACTTGTGTAGTTATTTGGGGTACTTTACTTTTGAGTGAACCGATTTCGAGAAAGCAATGCCGTGAATCTGAGCGTTTCTCTTATAACTACGCGCACTTTTAAACACAGAACACACAGAACATCACTCCCTCATCTTTGATGCACACTGATAAGCAAACAAACACCAAAGAAAGCCAGAAGACCAAAGGAATGACTATTCAGCGATGAACCAAATATGACATTCTGCGAAAACGTTAATTTCTTTGCAGCGATTCTCAACTCTTCCGAGTTGACCGACCAAACTCAACCAATCCGAGGAAATTTCAGACCCGAAAAAACTTTGGGATGGACAAAGTGTATAACTCCAAAAACATTTTTTTTTCACTTTCAAGTGAGTTTAGATTTTTGACTTTCGCCCTAGAAATTATTAGACACCTGTAGAATTCTTAACACTGTAATGTGATAAACTCTGATCTAATTTAATGGTACTATATTTTCTTTAATTCGACAGCTCTGCATTATTGCCATTGCCAAGTCAGCACAGCAATTCTCGTTCACTTCACTTAAGCCTATTAAAATTAATTAGTGAAATCACTGGAAATTCAAGAACATAATGGGAGCATTTAGATTTTTCAGTCGCTTTTAATTACTGGCTATTACATTAAACATAGTTTCAACACAACGCAAGAGGACTCCAACTAATCACTCACAATAGTTCAATTAAATTCAATTGGTTAGTTGGTTGGTTAGGACAAGGTCGGGTATTTCATTCTGTGGACACGGCACGCAGCGTGATCAATGCATTTGGCATTGTTCGTACTTAATTTTGATTTCAGTAATTGTCGCAATTATAGTACTGTAAATTAAGTGTTTCAGAAGAGCTAAGTTCATACACAATTGATGCGGAATTAGTGTCACCATTACCATTCGTAGTTGGTTCATTAAATAGAAACTCGACATTGAGTGTGAGAATTTTGAAAATAAAATTGAAAATGGAAGTCAAATGGAGTCAAATATTGTTGTTTCTGCTCCAATTTCACTTAAGTCAAGGAACCGATTGTAAATGGAGCCCTCGCGACCTGGAATTCTTTGAGGACCCTTTGTGTGACCAAAACACTTTCTGTAAAAGTTTTCGAGAAAATTCTTATTGGAATATTGAAACAAAGAAATGTATTCAGCCACTCGGGAGCGAATGCTCCAAATATGCAGACAGTCTTTTCTTATGTTCCACTGATGCCATCTGTAACTACCAAAGCCACTGCGTGACTCCATGTTCTTGATTAGAAATGGGACGTGCGAAAAGGCGAAAGGATACCTTGAAGATTGCACGGAGTCTGATAAATGTGCAAGGGACGTTGGTCTGACTTGTCAACAAGGAAACTGTGGGTATACTCGGAGAACTGTTTGGTCTAATCGAACCTCATTCTGCATTGAAGAGAAATGTGAAGATAGAAGTCCAGATGCTTTTGAAGATCCAGAATCACATGAATGCAAACTAATCATTGACGGAGAACGTGAAGAGAGATCTGACATTAAAATCATAGAAAACAATTTAATCTCTTGTCAAGGTGGGATTTGCAAGTGTGACTACCCGTCCGCAACGTATAATCCAATTGACTCACTTTGTTATTCTGAGGATGACTGTGACAACAGGTACTATGGGACATTCTTCTACTCCAACGAAACATCAATGGAATGTCGTTGTCGAGTGGACCGAGACCGAACCTGTTATCGAAGAAACAAGATCGCGGAAGATATGTCGACCTGTCCGGACAATGCAAGCCGCTCGGAGTATAGTGGGTGTAATTGCGTGGATGGTTACGTGTCTTCGTCTAATGGCAAGTCCTGTATTCAGGTCAAATCCTATGGAGAAGAGTGTACAACGGATCAAGGGAATCCATGTTCTCCAGAGGCTAAACTGTCTTGTTTGGAAAATAATTCCACCTGTGGTTGCAAGGAAAATCAGGTAAAAGTTCTATAGTTCTAAAATTTACATAATATTACACGCTTTACCAAATTAGAACAGAAATATTGCATTATTTGAAAAGTTGCGTAATTTAAAAGAAGTGCCTGAATACCGTAAAATATTTACATATCCAGACTCTCCGGTTATGCATTTATCTCAATTAAAGTGTGCATTGTTATCTTAATAGGTATGGAGCACATTGAGTCAAAAATGTGGGCTTCGAGAATCTGAACGATGTATCGGATATGGAGAAAACATTTGTGCTCGACACGCAACATGTGAACCCTATGTCCGAGATTCGTATCAATGTAAATGTAAAGATGGCTATAGGGCTGTGAATGGTCACTGTCTTGGGGAACACATGAGTAATTGTGAATTTGATGGAGATTGGCTTGATGGGACTTCCTGTATTGATGGAGCCTGCAAATGCAAGAATCTTCGACACCAGTTTTATGATTCAAAAAGAAAAAATGTCTCACATTTGCTGGTTCTCCTTGCAAATCTGGATATTTCTGCAATGCGAATTCTGCTTGTATGAATGGAACATGCAAATGCAATGATGGATATCAGAAAACTCCATAAGGAAATTGTGCCAAAATGTTTGAACATGGGGAAACTTGTACGACGGGACAATGTGATGTGATTTCACCAAAGGGTTGGCTTGTGCAAATGGAATTTGCGCCCGTGTGGATGAGTTCATGACAGTTATTCCTGCGAAAGGTTGCGTTGCGACCGTAGGTCAAAAGTGTGGGTTACTGGAACCGGTTGGAAAATGTTCTATGGAGTCAGACGAGCAGTGTGAGTCTTACATGGTGAATTGTGCTTCATCTGCACACTGTCACCAAATAGGAAAGGACGCGTCTCAGTGTCAATTGCAGTATCCTCCAAACACACCCTAATCCAATTAAATTCTGTTGGATGGCTCTTTTCTTCAACCAAGTAATATCCGTAACGTCAACACGGTTAGTCCATGCATGGCCTTACTTGACCTTTTTTAAATCAACCATGCATAGTTGCATTGTAATATTGGGCGTACGTAAGGATATACTGTATTAATTATCCAACAATATAATTTGAAATAAATGTACAGGTTCTTGAGCATAAACTCACAAATCCTTTATTATGTCTGAATAATTAATTCAAAGTGTATACATTCTAGTATTAAAATTAATTAAAGTAAATGTAGTCGAAATTATCTTTGTGTGTAAATAATAACGGTAATATTTGAAAATATTTTTTGTCATAAAACTCAACTTTGTTTTCCGTGTACTGCCGCTACAAGGGTCACAGTTTTGAATATTACTATAACTATTCGCTACTCTTAAAGAATTTTTAAACATTTGAATATTTAACCAAATTCAACGTCCTTAAAATCAAATCACACACTAACAATGAATTTTGAAGTTCGATGTTTCACCTTCACGTTTCTATTATTTGTCCACACGGTCAGGGAGGTTACAACCATCTCTCCAACATGGGAGGTTACACGAGAGGTTACAAGAGAGGTTACAGGATAGGTTACATTATCATTTATATGATAGGAAACACGGTTTCCATGAACTAAAGACAAAGTGCACCACTATTTTTGTTGCCATTCAAACTACTTTGAAACCGCCGATCTCTCCGAAATGGGAGGTTACATCCCCATCTCTTAACATGGGAGGTTACACCTACTCTCCAACACGGGAGGTTACACCCATCTCTCCTACATGGGAGGTTACATGAGAGGTTACATTGGAGGTTACACCCATCTCTCCAACATGGGAGGTTGTATCCCCATCTCTTAACATGGGAGGTTACACCCATCTCTCAATATCTCCTCTACTGTCTCTCATCTACACAATCCTACAGTTTCAACTAAACACCACTTGTTTTATGCGAAATCGTGAATGGATCATCTGGCATGATGGACTGGGTTCTCTTCCCGAATCTCATATTACATTAAATGACACGGGGAATGACCGTTGATGACCTACTACGCGTTAGAGTTTCACTTTGAGAAAAAAAATGTATCCGGTTTCATCTTTTGGATGAAACTCAAGTTACACAAAAACATTTACTGAACACTTTGGTAAGCAAAATAATTAACCTTGTTAGAACAATAATTCTTCAGTACACGAATCATACTACCAAAAATTGAATTGTGTAAATATTGCGGTACTTCACGTCTTGGTGACGTATTTTCGAAAACGCGATATTATAAAGCCGCGCGTTAGTGTTACAACTGTGCGCAGTTTCAAATACAGGACAGTAATGCACTGCCATATCTTAGTACGAATTTCAAACATATATATTATGACACACACTGACATACAAACCCCAAAGACGGCAAGAAGCCCAGAGAAATTGCTCCTCAGGGATAAACCATGTATGACATTCTCGGAATAAGTTAACTTTTTTGAATCTATTCTAAGCTCTTCCGATATTTCCAAGCTCAGCCAATGTGAAGAAATCCCTGTACTGAAAATACGTGAATACAAAATAGACAACTCCAGTTCTTCCCACATTGTAAAACCTTTTGACGG
>JAQGCB010003218.1:0-10127 GCA_034698835.1 Protaphorura tricampata | reverse complement strand
CCAAAAAAAAAGAATACTGAATTCAATGTGAACCAGTGAACCCTGATTTGACCTGTGATATACCATAAGCAGATATCTCATGCCTAGGCAGTTGGTTTGGAAGTTTGCACTTGGAAGATCCGTAACATTTTCTCATGTAGTACTAAAACTAACTACCCAGTGTATCTGGAATGTAATGCAACCGTGGAATTATTACTACTACAAATGATATTGTTTGTTCCGCAAAAGAAAAAAAAAGTAAGGTTGCATTTTAGTGGATCCGTCAGCATTTGGTTGCAGCTTTACACGGGCCCTGTACAAATTCAAAAGCTTCTTTCGCTGTAACCCAAGATAGTACACGTATAATTTACAAGTCCTAGTCCTCAGTATGGGTTACGGGCTACGGGGCTGCACTGACTATTACATAGGATGATGAATATCAAAGCGAGTACTGTTTTAAAGTTAACGAATATTTTGCAGTAAAAATGCCCAGTAATTTCATTGTTGTATTGCAAGCAACCATTTATCCAACCCAATTTAAAGTTTTGGGAAAACAGGCTATTTTCTAGATGGATTCTTAGGATGAAACTTAACTTGAAAGTTTTTAATAAGGAAACGAAACCTTACCTTTTTCAACATCTCGCTTGCCTTCGGAATGTCCAAATCTCTTGCTGGTTTACGATTTGTGAGACACAAAATGAAAATTCAGAATAAAGACACGGCTTCAATCAAATATCCGTCAAAGTCAATTTTGTAATCATGCATTAAATCTCTAACCTCTAAGCCAAGCCAGTAGGGCCATATGAGATTTTTGTTCCTCAGACATGTTAAAATCCGATATGGCTTCTCGAAACTGTATGGAACGACAAGAGTTATAATTAATCTGATCAGTCTAATTATTATCTTGGAAGGAAAAATCGGGAGAATTCAGAATTTGAACTTTTTGAAATAATCAAAAGTAGAATGAGTTCGATATATTCAAGTACATGGATACCTTTGCTAAAACCACAAGTTCTACATCCGTCGGAGCCGCCATAATTGCTGAATAAGAATACTCGCAGAAAAATTGGACTTCTAGAACAAATTAACAAACACACATCCCAGTAGTGTACGCAATTACTGATGAATCGTGAGCAAAGTTCTGAATTATACTGTGGTTTACTGAATAAATTGGATGCTGTACGAACTAGCTTGAGCGAATGCAAAACTAGTACTACATGTTTTTTCTCTAATGATGAGTTTAGTTCCTGGGTTTAAAACAAACCATTGGAATGGGAAATGAACACTCATACAATTCCTTATCATTATTCTTATTCTCTGATCATAATGTGTATGAGTTTTAGTCCATTATCACCAATCATTCATATGATTTTGATTCAGTTTTCTCATATTCCTTTATCAGCCTCATCTCACAGGAAAAGGAAATCGTACTCTTTATGTATTAGCAATCCACCCATTCATCCTCAGAATCCTATTGTGAAGATTTGCAGATACAAATGCACGTGGAGACATTTGGACTGAATTCATTGTTTGTATTTTGTATGACACCACACTCACCCTTCTTTAGATTCAACCTAAAATTGAAATAAGGAAAGAAAGTAATTAAATATAAAAAACTGTCAAATCCTTCACACATTGTTCACCCATTCATTCGTTTCAAGGACTACGGCTTCATGGAACTGGAACACCTTCGCGTGTAAAACTCTCATTTTCCCAAACCATATTTTAAGGACCACTAAACTCATTCATTTTGTTCATTCAATTAAGTCATTAAAATTTCATTGAATTTTTTAAAACCATTCATTTGTTTCGGCTGGATTGTTACAGGAAAATTACTCTTAAATGTAAAATCCAGATCAGGCTACTACAACGTTCAGTAGTTTTTTTTCTGGACGCATCTGATATGATTTCTCCGGAAATGAACCAGAACCATAAATGAAGTGATGTAAATAATGTTGTATGTTGTATTCGTTTATTCAAATTGTAGTTTTAAGTTGTAGCTTATAAACGATGAATTTTCAGAATCTTCACAAATATTAAAATATTGAGTATTACATTTCAAAGTGCGAATCTTATAATCTTATGTCATAATGTAGTAACCATTGGGAGAGATCACTCTCAGAAGAGTTCGCTCTACCTGCCTGTGCCTAGCTACAAAAGCTTTAGAAATTAGAATTATTATTTCACAACTGACTGCCAGCAAAATTGAACACAATGGCATTCGATCTGTTGTAAAATCTCGGTTTGTAAAAACTCAAAACGAACACTAATTAACTAATTTAACTAAATAAGACATACATTCTACAAAGATCTAACCTCATATCGTCCAGTGTAAATAAATTTAACGTATAACGTATCGTTTAATAACAAAACAAGTAAAAAGTAAGTAATTCAAATAATCGTAAAAAAGAGAAAACACAAGCTCGTTAGTCCGAATAAATTATGCCTCGTCATCTTCAATCACTATCAGATTCAGACTCCGATGAATCGATATGAAGTTCCGCCACAGGTGCTCGATGGGGTCCCAAATTAGTCAAATAACTCTGCGCAGCTCTATCCAATTTCGTTGGGATATCACATCCAATGCAGCAACCCAACTCAAGACAGTACTGAAGAAATTTCACCCAATTTTGGTCATAAGATAGGAGATGAGGGTCACCGATGACTATTAGAGCTGATTTGGCTCTCGTAATTGCAACATTAAATCGTTTGGACGAATATACAAAACTCATACGATCAACGAGTTTGTCCATTTTTTCTTCAGGTGCAGAACGAACTAGAGACATAATCATGACTTTTCTCTCTCCACCTTGGAATTCTTCCACGGAACCAACTTTTGGTACTTCGTCTTGAAGAAGTCCCAATTCAAGGGCTTTCCGGATTTTCTCAACCTGTAAAAAATAAAAATATTCATGATAACCAACAAGGTACACAAAAATCCACGGCGTTTTCGGAAGAAAATGTGTAATACAACCTAAAAAAATTTTAATTACTATAATCACCTGCTTTCTGTACGGCGTGATAATTCCAATATCATCATTTTCCAACTTGAGCTTTCGTAATTTCCGGACATACTCCACAACTTGAATCACTTCAGCAGGATTGCACCAACTTGGAGAATCTGGGTCCCTCGTAGTTTTCCCTTGCAAGCCGTGAAATAAAAGTGGAACTCCACGACATGGAAGAAAATTCAATTCATGGCAAAGGTTAATTTCTTTCTCGTCAGCAGCAGACTCCAATTCATCATCATAAAATAACATGGATGGTAATTTGAGAAGGGTTGGATGTGCTCGGTAATTCTTTACAAGTTTTGTCAATACAACAGGGTTGTACTTGGTGTCTGGAAACTTTGCCTCATTCCTGGAATATAGAGGAAGACCCATGAGACGTTCCAAGAAAGACAATGATAAACCACAATTAGCTGCCGTTTGACTCATAAGTACAGGTCCGAGTTGTTGAGGATCACCGGCCAGGATAACCTAAAGAAAATAAGAACAATACGTTTCTCCAGTGCAAAAAAAAATTAGTCGGTGCCCTTAATTACCACCGAATAATAATTCCATCACAAAATTTACCTGTCCAGCCTTAGAAAGTGCAACTAAAGTTGCTGAGATAATTGCCTCCGGTTCAGTACAGTAGCCTGCTTCGTCAATGAAAACATGAGTGAAATGCCCACTGTCAAGTCCAAGGGAATAAAATTGACCGGCGGTTGAACACGTGGTAATAATGAGTCTATGCCTTGCAACTGTATCCAAATGATCACCATCCGTACAGTAATCCCTTATATTCTCAGGAATTTGGAAGTCTTGACGAAGAAATCCAACCAAGCGAACAAAGTCGCCTGGTAGAAAATGCTGAGAAGCAACAAGATGTTGAGCAATAATATCGGCTGCGGAATTGGATGGAGCGGTCACTAAAATTCTGCAACAAAAAACAAACAAACTAGAGTTTAGTTCACTTAATCTTATTATTTCAAGCGAATCCTTGTTCTAACCTTGAATTGCTGTCCAACGTGTAAATTTGAAGAATGGCTTCAACGACAGTCACAGTTTTCCCTGTTCCTGGTGGTCCAAAAATGATGTATGGCAAAGGTCGTCCTTGACCCCTAATCACTCTACGAACAGCATCCTTCTGCTCTGCATTCAATTTTTTGTTGAACCACTTGAGCTTAAGTGAACCACTCAAGGCTGAGTCTGAAGGTCCTGCTGTGTCACTCACAAAGGCATGGATGCTGGCCGATCTTCTGTCAGCGCTTCTACCACCCAGTGTTGTCCTAGGTTGATTGTTTGTGTTAGGATTATTAGTAGTAGCCCGCTTCTGAATCAGCTTGCGCGGTGCTGGGGTCGGTGGGCTATTCTCCTTCTGGTCAGCAAGTATTTCCTAAATTATAAGATAAATTTTATGGAAAATTTTGGACCCAAATTGTATTTCCAAACTTGAAATGTACGATCGATGCAATAATTAATTCCATATTACATGTGTGCCGTGATCATCCTCGTCGTCTTCCATGAAAGGAATTCGTGGTGGTTTTAATTGAACTTGTTCTGTTGGAAACAACCAGTCTTCACCCAAATGCTTCAAAGCTTGTTCCACGGCAAAATGGCTTCTTTTATAAGTAGTTCGTCCCATGCAGAATTGTATGGTGACGTATGTATTGTCGTATCGAGCGTGAAATTTTTCACCAAATTTAGCAAATATGTCAGTCCCATGAATCTCACTAATGTAACCGGATTGTTTGTCACCTATAGAACAAACATTCATTCATTAATACATTTAGTAGTCTATCTAAGATCAACAATATCTTCGACAGTAAGAATTTTCGTACCGTCTGGATCTGCATTGTCATAAACTAAAAGGGGGTCCCCTTGCTGAACTGGAGGATGAAAATCCCTGAGACCAGGAACCTCAAATGCTAAACAGTCACCACCGACTCTCCGCATTAAAACGTGGTCCATATCAAATTGACGTCGAAGAAGTTCGTTGTCCATTTCTTCCAACCAAGGAGCAGTTTGAAATTTTTCCTGAAAAGTAATGCCATAAATTCTTATTTCAGTGCACACAACCATCATGCTTAGCAATGTACAGTGGAAGAAAAATAACGGTGGGAAATCCTACAGTATGTTATGAATAACTTACCATTAGAAATTAATTTAGCATACTTGAACCTACCCTGTAATTATTGAAGGCCAAAGGGTACTGCAAAGTTGGGTAAGCAAATAACAATTGTTTTTCATCTTCCTTCTTTACAATATCCCAAAGAAATTTGGGTACCGGATACTGTGGAATCCGATTGGGCAGAAAAAATGCAGGCCGGACTAATTGAGCTCCTGGGACTGTTCTACGGTTTCCAGATTGAATGACCTTATCGATGGTTTCACCAGACCGAACGTCCTGCCATTTGTGAACGTTCTTTCCGTCAGTAGGAGGACGAATTCCGTTCAAAATGTCTGTTTCATCACTCAAACAAGTAATGACAAGGTGACGACCAATTTTGAAACTTCCAAAATCCAAAACACAGAGCTCGCGGGTACTTCCAAGCATGACGGGTGTGCATTGGATCTGTGAAAAAGAAAGCAATATTTAATATAAAACTAGACATCTTAAAAATATGTAGAAAAATATTCAATTATGCAACAAGTACTATACATATTAAATTCTAACCTTAAAATGACATGATCCACCGGGTTCCAAAATCGTAATGACGTCGCTAGACTCTCTTTTCTCCACCACCACATCAAATTTGCAAACGCTTTGGTCTCCCTTTATAGTCACAGATTTTAGAATGACCTGACGTTCGGATGGATTCTCCACGTCAATAATTCTCTCAATTGTAGAACCGATCTTGAAGGCCCCAAAATTAATAACTCTATTGGGTTTAACTTTAACACCAAATTTGTCCTGTAGGAGTTCACTCAGAGGTCCACTCCAAACGTTTGTATTATCAAGCCATCCGTCTGCCCTACAAATATTAAAAAAATGACTTTTTATTAGAATTTGAACTGATAACAAAAAGAAATGCGAAAGAACACGCTAAAGAACCCAACAAAAAATTTGGCTGGTTGAATGCCGTATCAAACTGATTACAAGGCGATCTCATATAATATAAGGTCCTTCTCATACTTTCTCGACTTTCTCCATTCACCTTTATGGAGAAAGTGGTAAAACTGTCCTTCCTCGAACTTTCTGGAGTTATTACAAACCATGCTTCCTAATCGGTATTATTATACAGTTGATACTCGATATATGACCACATACCCTAGTAGTCTGCGAAGGATACTGTTACGACGTTACGAGGATGGTTTGCAGAAAATTATAATAAAGTCGACAAGGACGAAAATTTAAATCTTAATAAAAGTGTGATAACTCACTGGTTCTGTGCAGAAGTATAAGTCGGAAAACTGGACTTGGTAACAGAAATCGCTCTCCAACAGAATTTGTCCTGCTTAGATTCAACAGCTTCCACTCGGACAACGTCACAAACATGAAGCGTCCGTGGAGGACACACCCCTGTATCAAAATAGATTTGATTGTCAATTGACATGACACCATACTTGTTAGCCGTCACTCTCCCGACTAGAGTCTTCATTTTTGATGGTTCGACGGAGAGAATTTTTCCTGTTGAGCAACTATTCTCTAAACTGTCAATTTCGAATTTGATCCGTAGATAGTCACCTAAAAAAAATAAGCAAAAATGAATCACCAAAACTGGATTCAGATTGACTAACCCTTTACAGTCTTTGTATAACGCATTCTAAAAGAATTTATTGATTTTTAAAATATTAATTGATTCTTATCTTACCGACTACAACGCGATATCGAGTGGGGAGGCAAGCGATAGGAACATCTTGTATTTCATCATAATGGGAGCCGAATTTAAATTTTATAATATCTTCATCTTTTACAATTTCACTAACGATTCCGACGACTGTATTAATTCTACGAATACTTTGTTTCTCTTCTTCTTCCTTTGTGACATGTAATTTTATAAATGTCACTTCCCATTGGGATGATTCTGTGGTTCTCTCTGCACGAAAGTCCACCACGTCACCACGCTTAAAAATTGGACCAATGGTAGGTTTTTCAAAGAAATAGGTTCCGTCTATGATTCCACGAGGCATGGCTTCTTCAAATACAGTAATTGTCCCTTTGCCTTCAAATTTCTCAACCCGTTGAGAATCTTGTTCTTGTTTCGGTTCTGGCTTAAGTTTGAGATGAGAGGGTACAGGTCGTCCCATTCGAGATGCAACAGGAAGTTCAGTTGAAAAATTTCTAGCCGGAGTCTGTGGTTGTATCCCATTTTGGTTAGCCAAATTTATAGAGGGGAGGGGAACACGCTAATAAGAAAGATTTAAATTTTTTATTAGAATGACGAGTCCAAAAATCGCTAACATAAATCTAAAGCAAAATTAACAGAAGTCGAATTCGTTTTTCGTTTGTGTAAAACTTTTGTCTATTCTTACATGTTCCAAATTGAGTTCTTCATCATAGACAGCAATGGAATCTACAGCTCTGAGCATTGTCGGTGCGATATTAGAAGTGATTGGCTCCTCCTCAACAGTTTCAGGGTGGCCAGCCCAGAGTCGACTGACGAAGCCCCACATACTTAAATCTGAATTCAATTGAAAATAATCAAATAAATTATTATTGGAATCAAATCGAATTAATATAAAGTGAAGTCGGACGATCTGTCGTCGGAGGAGTGGGAAGATGGAAGACAATAGTACGGCACACTTTGTTTTACATGCGAAAACCACACTGTAATGTAATGGAAAAAAAAATGGGATTTAGGAATATAAAACTACGGCCGTATCAAGTATGACCTGGTAAATTTGTAGACTAAACCCCTAGAACAGTCTTTGCGCAATTTTGTATACTTTACAATGACTTTTATGTAATTTCTTGAGTAGCGTGCTCTGCAGGTTTTTTCGTTTCATCCAGAACTAGAATTAAGTTGGAGATAACTTATACCTAAACCGAAAGCAACCCGATCACATAAAAGTTCATACAAGTTGGATGTGTATAACTTTGTCAGAGGTAAAAACTAAAATTCTTGAAGGTCATTGAATCACACTGCTTGCTCAATTGAAACTCTACCTGGCTATGTAAATCAGGTAGGACTACAGGATTTATAAGAAGTCTGAACTGAGAATCGTCGTGCTTTCCCCTCCGCTCCTTCCTATCATATTCATTTATAATATTCATCCAGTACATAAAGTGGAGTCAACAAGTTGGAAATCAATTCCATGTAAAGTTGTCCTCTACAGTCCTGTATTGATACACTGCATTGCATCTTGCATCGCATCGGACATGCCTTATGCATTCTAATTCTAAACCGAGACTCGGGGGTCAGGCGAATGAACTCAATGCAGTAAATTACTTTTATGAGACAAACCCAGACCTGACCTGTTCTAATCATGCTTCCTGAGTGCAAAACTTTTAGGAGAAACGATGATTTTTCCTGGAGAGTGGAGACGCAACAAATGCTCTCTCATTCAGCCCCAGAAATGTTTGAAACATTCTCATCATGCCCACACCCCAATACCATACTTATTTTGAAGTCAACCTCTGACCTCTGTTTATTGACTTAAACCACGGACAAACTATGTTGTATAATTAATTAATCATCCACGGACAAAATTTTCATCTTAAATTAACTAATCAAGAAAAATATTAAGATTTTGGATCTCAAATAATTAAGCCCAATTCAAAATAAGAAATATTAGTTGCACTACCCAATTCTAAGGTTTAGTAACCCAAATCAAAATCTAAACCCTAATCAGTCTGACTTTCGCATTAGCATTACAATTATACATAAAGTTTCTTTAAAATAAATTCTTTACTCACCGAACCGGTGTCACCGGTGGACTTCTCAAAAATGCTTCCAGAAAAAAGACAGACTGGTAACTAGACTGGATTCAAGATGGTTGAATTTGAATTAGTATAGAATTCTTGTCGAATTAGCAGCTAGAAAGTTGACGAATCACTCCATTCATTTCATAATCACTCCCGAGTGTCCCGAGTCCTCTACTGAAAAGTCAAAAACAAGTACAATAAATTATCAATACTTGACAAGAAATTGTAGGGACCAGTGTCAGTGCTGTTGAAAAACTGACTGGCGGGTCAGTTTAACGTTTAACTAACACACACAGTCTGACAGTCTCTTCAAAATTGTTGATCTCTTCAATGGTGAATGGATTGATTGAGTGACATTTTGATGGAAAATTCTCTTTAATACCACCTCTTCAAAATTAATGAATAGATTCTGGGTAACTAAATATAAAAATTCCTAAATAAAGAAATACAATAATGACCTTTCTCTGGAAGGTCACCAACGATGTTTGACCCCTTGACAGGAAGGACGAAAGGTATAAGGAAGCACCCGATAACTGAAGATAAGTAAAAAACGATGAAATAATTATGAATGAAAATATAGAATCCAAAATCCGCGGCTTCCTTTCGAAGTCTGATTTCACCATTGCTTTGTCTTTGTGCCACTGCACTGGAGTTACAGGGTGCTTCAAAACGACTCACACAACTGACGATGAGTATTATTTCTATTAAAGTCAGTTATGATATGAACCAACCTTTACCCCTTTAGGTACACTTAGCAAATACCATTATTGTACTTAAACCTGTCTGGTATTCAGGCCCACAACTTCACTTCCCGCTTCCGCATTAGTAATATTTTATAGTTTTTTCCACAAGAAAATGTAATTTAATTCTGAAACCCGAGAATACCTAATTTACTAGGTATTGTATTTCCAATTTTAATAAATAAATGTGTTGGGACACTTTCTTTGAGTCTATCCATGCATCGTTTCATGGGTTAACCAAAAAAAATCCAATGGGACCTTGTGACTGTGACCCGTTTATAATTTTGGAATTTTAGATAAAAGGATCGCATTGGTTTTCTAATGAGCCCTATTTTGTGACAAGGCGTTTACGTTTCCTGCGCTATGCTGTTGCTGTTACGCAAATGTGTCTGTCTGTATTGTCTGGCCCACCCTGTACTGAAAACTATTTGGCGCTAATGCAGAAAATGTACAATTTGTTTAAATTACGAATTACGTTCGTATTTCCTTTATTGCATTCATTCGATTCCGTTATTACAGAGAGTTTTGAAAATATTTAAAATTAAATTAGTGACT
>JAQGCB010003217.1:0-10129 GCA_034698835.1 Protaphorura tricampata | reverse complement strand
GATATTAATCCGATTTGCACAGAATATTCTCATGGAAACTGAAAAATATCTTAAAACATATCAGCCGTTTAGTTAGAGCCGTAGTTCACGAGCACCATAATAAAATTATATTTTATTTATATTTTAAGTAATGCTGTAATAAGTTTCGTTGGGTTAGTATGTACAAGTTTTTCTAAGAATTGGTCACTTCTTGCTTTTTTTTTAATTTGAAGGTGATGGAGTTCTGAGAACCGGACAAGGATTTTGTTCGATTGATCGAAACTTAACAGTTGGATTGGAGAAATGGCATGTGACAGTGAATGGGAAGAACTATGAAGTGAGTTCTGTTCCAATCAAAATCAAAAGTGGAACAGAGGAGTTAATTTGTCCAATGATCACATCATTAGAACATTATTCAACCTATCCATACCAAGTCGTTTTTGGGATTGATTTTATGTTCAACCATCTCCAAATCACCTCGCTCTGTTACAGTTCTAAGAAAATAACGTCAGATATATTTGGAGATATCTCAATTAATATTGGTAATAAGAAAATGAAGAGATTCACGGAAATAGTGGATGCATCCGGGACTCAGACTCAGAATGGTAAGAATTTGCCGAACACCCGATTTTTGTAATCGTTTCCAGTGAAAAGCCCGAATAAGACGAACATTTGGTAATCCTTTATTTATTTTTTAGTTAATACAGTTGGCGGTTCTGGTTACACTGAGCAAAATGAAATCCGTGGAATTTCCTATCACCATGCTCTGGATACACGTGTAATTCTATTATTTGATCAGGATTGCTTTGAACACCAAGTACATGCAAGGGGTTACCCTCAAGCAATGGGCATACCAGGTGTTGTTGTCAATCAATCAGCTGGCAGGTAAATATAAATAAAATTGAAGAATTTTTGATATTGATTTTTTTTAAAATAATTATCCGATATATAATTTTTTTAAATTTATTTTTATTTTTAGAATTATTGCCGTAAATTACGAAGCCAAATCATTAGGAATAACCCGTGATCATAAATTATGGGAAGCTCAACAAATTTATCCAAACATATTTATAATTCCAATCCCAGAATTACGTCCAGGACGAGTTGATACGAGTATAGCTCGTAGAGCAACGTATGAAATTGTTGATGCCATTAAAGCAGCTTTGAATGATTTCTCTCAAGATGTCACATTCGAATTCTCATCAGGGGATGAGTTTTACTTGGACATAACAAAAATTGTAGATGATTGGATGAACAATCATCAAAGACTTGATCGTCTTTGGCCAAAAACATATTTCTACGGTCATAACAAGAAAAAACAACTGTACGATGTAATTAAAACATTTAGAAGATTACATTCTAAACAGAGTCCGACGATTTATGAAATCCAAGAATTACGACTTATTTATGGGGCTGTAGTTGCCAACCATATTGTCCAAAAAGTTCTGACTCGTACAGGATATCAATCATCCGTTGGAATTGGAACCAATAAATTAATTGCAAAAATGTCATCTGGTCTTCATAAACCTGGGTCAATTACAATTTGTGCAAGTTCTGGATTTGATGCATTTTCAAAGGATATTAAAATCCATGGTATTCCAGGTAAGGGTTTGGATGATGTCATCGTGTCTTATTAGATCAGATAAGATTATCTTATGATTTTAATTTTTAACTATATAGGACTTGGACAGAAACGTGGGGATGCAATTCATCGTGCCTACAACGTGAGAACTATGAAAGATTTACAATGCCTTAGATTGATGGATTATCAAAATACACCAATTGAACCCAAAATTGTGACAAGTGAATCCATTAAATTTTTTAAATTTGCCCATGGAGTTTGCCATGATGAAGTTGTGGAAAAGGAACACTTTGCATCTGTCGGCGTTAGCCAAACTTTGAATCGTAAGTTTTTAATATTCAATTAATTTAATGGACTCAACCCAATTTAAAATACTTAGCATTTGTAATGTTGCGCTCGTAGGTACAATGAGGTTCAGGATGATTGAAGAAATTGTGGATAATCTATGTGAAGAAATGGCTGATCGTTTGATTGAAGAACAGAATCGTCAGGAGAGAATTCCGTACAGAATCACGTTGACGATTGAACGGAATGAGGATTGGAATTTGACTCATTCATTTGATGAACACCAATTGGACTATTTCATTAAATTTAAACGTGGACTCCCGAGATTTAGTTTTAAAGAAATTGTTGATGATCTCGTGAATGATTTCTGGCGGAACAACATTTATTGGGATTCACAAGTGAAAGTTAAGAAGGTTCAATTCTCATCAAAATTTTATAATTAAAATGAATTGGTTTAGAAGGATTGGGTCAAAAGACTTGTCTCTGAACAAATATTTATTATGAGTCTTATTTGTATATTTAATTATAATGCGTAATTAGTCAAGTTTTAAGGGTGCCCCATTATTTCTAAAAACTTTTATTTTGTGTCTTCATTCAAACTGTCCCTTATTCCTCCAAACTAAATAATTTTGAACAAAATAGGAATGTCAGTTTTTTCATTCAATAGGTTTAGGTTATGATAAATACACTTTGTTTTGCCGTAATTATATTATTAGACAACGCCCGTGGAATTTTTAAATTGCGTGTGTGTTAAGTTGTTCATACATTATGCATGAACTTAATCGTTGTGTTGCAATTTGAATTATATTTATTTGCCTACTCATAATAAGCAACAATTAAGTTTCTTTAAGAAAAAGTTCAATTTGAATTTTCAGTTGGAAGTCACTTACTAAGTTCAATCGCAAGGAATTTGAATCAATACCAAAAGTCACACTTCTTTCTAAAAAACGTGTTTTATATTTCATTTTTCATGTAATATAAACTTATAATTAAATTGTATTAATAATTGTAAGTTTATATACGTAAATCTTGGCAAAAGAATGTAAAATTTTCTTACTCACAATTATCAGTATTGAGCGTGTCATGTTAAACAACTATCGGAATACCAGGTCAGATCATTTATAAAATTCTACTTTCCTATTTAATAGTTTTCGAAATGTATAACTAAAAATTCAAATAGAGGTGAATAAAGAAACTCAAGATTTTAGCATGGAAACTCCGATAGGGCAAATAATCGTCACGTATACCAAAGAAATATATTCTAAATATTTCTAATATATTCGCCAAATATTTTTGCAATCAAAAAGGTTCATTTGGTCGTAGTGAGAAAGTGAAAATGCCAGGATCAGTACTAAAATTTGAACCAATACCAACACAACAGCATTGGAGTCATATGAGCACCTTGGATGGCCTGCATGAGCATTCAACTCCAACGCCTTTGAAAGGTAATCAAATCAAGACTATCTAAAAGCCAAGGTAAGACCGCTGCAGCGTCTGCAAAATTTAAACGATGAAACGGGGAATGTTTAATTAATTTGAAGTATATATTTTTTAAATTAAAGGTGGTCTAGAATTTGAAGAGTTAAGAAGGAGGACTAATGTCCAATACTGGCTATTATTATTCAGTACAGCCTTTCTAGTCAGAAACCTTGGGAAAGAGATTGAGTCTGGAGATGTCCTCGAAATTGGTGACACGGTGTCACTCATAGGTGAAGTTGTTGGCTATTTACTTGAAGAAATAGGGACAAAAGAGCATACAACATTGAGATTTGACAATGAAAAAATTGAGAACAAAGGAAAAGCATTGGGAATGGCAAGTACTGTTATGGGATTGAGCTGTGATGTTTTAATTATTCTTAGAGGACTTAATTGTCTGGAGAGAATTGAAGATGATAAGAATAGAAATGGAGAAGAAATTTGTAATAAGAGTGAAGCACTTGGACAAATTGGTATTAGTTTCATTCCGATTGGTTTTGCTTATGTACGAGCCAAATGCTCTATGTGTTTACCAATCACAATGTTTTTAGAGAAATCATTATAATTTGTCAACGCAATCCTTCAAGAGGGGCATGTTCAGGTTTTTCAAAAAATGAATTCCATCAAATTTGTAAGATTATGGTAATTTATTGCGCACGTGCTGCGTCATTTAAAGTAAAAATCCCCGTATCTTGCTAGATTGACCTTAAAAATTGTTTTGTTAAAGATTGATTGAATTAAAATGTCTTCTTATATCGACTAAGTTGTTTTCGTTGGGGGATTCGAAGCTCAATATAGTTGGATTTGAATTCTTAAGGTAGTAGTATTGCCGGGTAAATTTTATACAAATCTTGCAATTGATACAAACAAATATACACTATGGTCTACAGAATTCGCTTCGGCCGATTACCACAATCTAAATTTCTCGGTTTCCCACATGTGGTTACCAAGAAAAAGCCTAATTTGAGTAATAACGTAAAGCGAATTCAATTTTTGTACTTCATATAGCGTTGGATAATTGAACGAGCAGCCTGGATTAGTTTCAGGACTACAGGTTGCCCCAAACCCAAGCATCTATTCATCGTAAGTTCTTTAAATATAATACATCTCACATTTTTGATCCTGCTACAGTTAAAGAAGTTACAATGAATACGTACTTGGTTTTGAGCCACCCTGTATATTAAACCCATCACAAAAACTGTAACTCTACTGTGTATTATATTTTGCATTAAATATCAGCAAACAATCGACCACCACATGACATTTTCATGAGAGGAATAAGAAAAACTAAGAAAGGCTGAGCACGTCAAACAATTTCATTCGGATATCCAATCAAATATTACCAGGCCAGTTATTTAATCACGCACATAGAAACTTGTGCAAAAGCAATGAATTTGAAATTAAGCTTTCCCAATGTACTTACAAAGTCACTTGAAAGTCAAAAAATGGAGAAGTCAGTCTAACAGCATATCTAGTTAAACAAATCAATCATGATAAACTACGTAGAAATGGCGGCTTTATTATCTTCAATTGTTGCAACATTACTCCTACTTTACACCGTTGAGTGTTCTGCGTTCAAGGAAGACAAATTATCAGAAGGTACAAGACAAGTAAATAAATTCTTTGGTTTATTTCAAGGCTGTCTAATCCGTTTAGTCGGAGATAACAAACAAATCCCTCAGCACATCATTGAATATTACACACTGAGCAGGGCAGAATACCAGTCGCCGTCGCCGTTGATTCTTGAATTCAGTTCAAATCGCACGACTCAAGGATATGGAAAATTCTTGAATTGTTCATCATTGCTCTACTTTCAAGGTCATCACCATTCAATCGTAAGTGACCAGACATTTTTATTGGGGCTAATCCAACTAAACTTACGACACAAACTCCCGCAATTCGTGGTTTTCATTCAACCAAATATCGCTGAGTCTACATCATTCCTCCGGGAGAGCATAATCAGTGCAAATTTACACGGCATCATTTACCTAAAGATACACTCAACAGAATCCGGAAACGCCGAATTTATTTGCTTACATTGTTTGGAGAGTAGGCACGTGGCACTCACGTTTGCCAATGAAGAATCGATTCATAGTTGAAGATATCTTGGCTAAAGTTGAACTCTGACCTCTTGGGAAGAAAAATTTATTCTCCAGTTATGGAAGGCACTGAACACTTAAGTAAAAAAGAGCCAAAGTTTTTATGCAGACTACATACCTACGTCAACAATGGGGGTCAAGACAATGTGCCAAACCTTCGAATGCAAGACTGCTTGACCTTTGAATTAATTTCAAGATTTAATTTTACAATCACTCGTCAATATATTCCAGATGAGAGCATTGGAGATATCCTTGGGTTCCATGTATGGAGTCAAGATTTTGCAGGTGTGTCAGACGTGTACCCAACCCTAATTGAGTACCAAACTTATGCATGTATTCTTGTGCTAGATAAATCTGAATTGACCTTAGTACTGGGAAAAGCATTAATTTTAGCAATGGATTATCCTACATGGATTGCTTGTGCAGTCTCGGTTTTAATTGTAACAGGTACCATTGTATTCGTAGCCTCAACTGAGAATAATAGCTTTAAGTTTGACCAAGTATTGACCTCAGTATTTGGAGCCTTAATTTTCCAAGGCGTGAGCATCCCGTCAAGGTATGTCAATGGGAAGGTCAATCTTACTCTAATAATATGGTTACTAGCAACTATCACTATAAGCAATGGATATTCTGGTATATTATTTTCATTAATGATAAAATCAAATCAAATTAAAGTTCCTCAAGACTTGGGTGAATTACTACTAGATAGCTCTTACTTAATTTCAGCCACAGACTCTGGCTATTACTACAGTGAGGATGGGAACCATAAATTAATATCAATTCTACAAACATATTTGATTGATCATTATATTTCAGAGAGAAATTTGACACAGTCATAAGAGAAATTTGAGTTGTTGTTAAAATTACAGAAGGTAGTGAAACCCATGAATATTATGTTGGTTCGAAATTCTATACTCTATAATGAACCAACGTTAGTTGATAAAATCAATTACACTTTTACAAATAAATTTGCATTGATTGATGCGTCAGCAAGTACAAGTTTAATGGAATTAGTTGCCCGTGATCTGGCTGACAAACACATTGCAAAAGTAATTCACCTTGAAGAATTCATGCGCTATAGAACATTACAATTAAAACCAAATTTTCTTCTTGACACATTCCTACCGGAAATACAAAGATTGGTTGAAACAAATTGTGTTGAGATGTGGAGTACTCAACATCGTGCGCATATTATTTTTACAATGAGTAAATTAAGAACTAAGAAGGACAACGGTGGCACCGTACCCACAGGCTCTGTCTTACCCAAACTTATTTTTAAAAATACTGCCATTTGTAATCCTGATCCCCAACCGATTTCACTTTCATTAATGAAGGCAATATTTAGTCCCATGCTCGTATTTTATAGCACATCGTGTTTGGTAATTGTAACTGAATTGTTGGTGTATTTAGTAGTTTTATTTTTAAGTATTCTTCAGGCTGCCATAAAAATAATTTAAGTAATTAGTTCAAGCACTAAAGTCATCATTTACCAAAAATTAAAATGAATTCAAAATTTTTATTTTTAAGAAAATTCAGTTTTATTGTATTTACTTATCAATAGACATTCCAATTAGGTACACGTCTTCTTGGTTTCTTCGTTGTTGTTGTTGTTTCCTCTGATTGTACGTTTGTCGTAATTCCAAGAAGATTTGTAATACCAATAACCCCACCACGAATTGGATTCACCAGAGCTTTGTCCACAAATTTTAAATAAATTGATAGCTGACTCGTAATCTTTGTGGCATTGGCATTAATGACAGTTTCCACTAGTCTTGTAACTAATCCACGTCTCTCATCATCGTCCTCATCCTCTTCTTGTCTCGGTTGCTTATCAGTAGAATTTTTTGAGATTCGGAGGTGGCTCTACACATAATAATTCATTAACTTTATTTTGGGATGAGAAAAAAACGTTTGTATTCAAATAAAAATCTTAATCTTGAAATTCACTTACGGCATTCACTCCATTTTGATTACCAAATTCAACTCTATCACTATTCACACTTTCATTATTTTCTAAAAATGGACTAGAACAAACTAGCGGAATTGATTGGAATACTACGGTGACACAAATAAAAAATCTGGTAAAGATATGGCTTAAACGCATTGTTATTTCTGGAGTTTTGGATGAAGTGAGAGAGAATGAGAGAGTGGGAGAGAGAGAGTGAGAGAGAATGACTGACTCCGCTCTATTTCCAAACACTTGAAGGTGAAAGCTGAACCAGAGTTACCTACCTGATTGTCCACACAGGTGCTATACATAAATCAGAATACATTACTATTGTGAAACTCAACACCGTCAAATGACAATGATGAAATTGGTTAGAAGTGACGCCTTAAATTAAATAGAGAACTGACACACTTTGGAAACAAAATCAAGTTATAATTGACTGTTCCGCTTATCACGACCTTTCAAATTACATAATGTATAGCAATTCACAAATTTTAAATGAATTTGTAGTGCTTCCAAATATAACAGTTTTTAAATTTTCACTTATGTTGTCGAAACGTTCTGTTCCTCAAAATTAACCGTATTTATTTATATAGAATTTGTACTAACACAAATTAGAATAGAGTGTTGAATTGCTAGTTAAGTCACACCTGAATGCAGCCGGAGATTTCCTCCTTGACCCCTGGAATTTGGAACAGTTTCTCAAGTAATTCTTTCTGGTCTGACTTTATTGTTGAATGTAAGTTTGTTCCAGTTGTACTTTCCAATTCTTGAAGATGTTTTGCCTCGTTAATCTTTAGAAAATTGATTAGCGGTTTCTCATTTTGGGCTGGGTACATGACCGTGAATTGCGTGAGAGCTGTATTGTCACACGCAGCTCCACATTTTGGTTCCCAATTGACTACGTCACACACGTCTCCAAATGTGTCCAGTAGGCCGCTCAAGAATCTTCGCATTGTCAAACCGTGGGATACAATTAAAATTGTTTCCCGTTCTTTTGTCGTCTTTAGTTCCTCAAATAATTCTTTGAAGAAACTTCTGATTCTCTCAGCATGTTGTTCTAACGTTTCACCCCCTGGCACTTCAACCTCGCTCAATTTTTTGCCTTCTCGAAGACTAGCCATGACGACGAGTGCTACGTCTTTCATTTTAAGCCCAACCATGTCCCCCATTTCCTATTAAATTATAACAATTAATTTCAGATGACGTAAACTATTAGCATTTAAAATTGCTGTTAACATAGTAAGATAATAACTGTACCCTTTCTTTGATTCTGGGATCCATTTTCAATACTTCTGTGCATGGTCGTGTTGATTTTGACAAAATTAATTGTGCAGTTTCAATTGCTCTGGAATAAGTACTCGCAACGGTTTTAGTGAAGTCTACATCCTTTAGATATTCACCAAGTCTTTCTGCCTGTAGCTCGTTAATTTTAAAAATTATAAAAAAGAACAAATTAATTTAAATATTACTTGAATAAATTTGAATCACCTGTTTTCTTCCCATGTCAGTGATTACGTCTTCCTCAGGATGAAGAATTTCTCCGCCAACATTTCCGCGACATTGTCCACTGCAAAAAAAATTATTCCGGAATCTCAACTTAATCCAATTAAGTTCAAGAATTACGGATTGTATAACATTCAGTGCTATTACGCACTCCTACGAATTACTTACTGTCTTACGAAGTAAACCATGTGTTGAATCGGTTGAACCATTTTGAACTGTTTTAATTAATAAAATTAATTTGTTTAGTCCGAACTTTTATTTAGATTAACGCTATGAACGCAAAGGCTATGCAGTGATTAACGAGTGTCTTGTTGGTTCCGAGCTGATGATTTTTTACTATCAATAAATTTTTTATACTCGTGACCAAAAATCACGAGTGTCATGAGTCAGATGAGTCTGACTAAATTGACAACTACAACATAGATATATGTAGACACACACTGATTAGATAGTGACTGTTCATCCAACGTGTTACTAACAGGTAGGTGGTTTGGTATAATAATATTAACAACACAGCGCAAGATTAGCTGATTGCATTAAACAAAACCTTGCAATGCGCCGTCAAGAACAATTTACAATAAATTGAAATAAATGTTTTTCCTGTATACACAAACAGAGAGCTTAAAATGAAATTATAATAATAATTTGAAGACAGTAGTTTTCTCAGTCCCATCCCATCATATTAGCGTCTTTATGTCTTGCTTACGCCCGCTGACTGTCTCTCTGTCTACTGTAGCACGCCTGACCCATACCACTCTCCGTCACAGTAATACCATGAGCTGTATTTACCATATGTACCTAGTATTTTCCTCTATAATGGCCTATTAAGCACTGGAGTTTTACGTTTTAAGGCATACTTGAATTGTAAAAAATGGATTCAGAATCCTTTTATGTCTCTCTTATTAATGTGGAGATAAGGACGATAGATAAAAAGTAAAGACTTTTGAATCCGGGTAACCTTTTCAGTATTAACTGTTCCATAGATATTTCCTTTGAAAGGGGTAATAATATTTGTCTTAAGCTATTCATGAATGAAGGTGGGCAAGGTTACGAGGACTTCTACGAGGTTGTCGTCGTGAGATCAATTCATTTCTGGTTCCCTGACTCTTGGAATGTTCTAATTGGGGCTCCTCACTTAACTTTGCTCCTGTTCGGTGGCTAACAGACATACATAATAATCCAAGCGTCCTGGACTCGACTTGACTTTGACCCTGAGAACCCTACTCTAGTCTTGCCTTGAGCCTTTTTGTCCCT
>JAQGCB010003216.1:0-10132 GCA_034698835.1 Protaphorura tricampata | reverse complement strand
ACCGTGTGGATCGAGACACTTGCCACGCGCTTCTCTTTTTTTTCTTTTTCATTCTATGGAATTCGTTGAACATAAATTGAATTGGAAAATAGGAGGGGTAAGAGGGCGAGGGGTAGGATAGGGAATGGAGA
Source organism: Protaphorura tricampata (assembly GCA_034698835.1). Classification (NCBI taxonomy): domain Eukaryota; kingdom Metazoa; phylum Arthropoda; class Collembola; order Poduromorpha; family Onychiuridae; genus Protaphorura; species Protaphorura tricampata. The sequence continues at coordinate 10,001 of JAQGCB010003216.1, read as the reverse complement.
AATGGAATGACAGTTTTTTTAATACCGTCTATTTCACTGTGTGTACATAAGAGATTAAATGTTTAGGGAAGAATCGATTCAAGCCTTCTTTTTTTTTCTAAAGTACTTTTCCACCCGCTTCTGGCTTCTACTGTCTTCCATTTCAATAAAATAAACTGAATGAGATTTTGTTTCGGTTTTACGTTATAGTATCATTTTTTTGAAACGCACTTCGGAAATTGCGTGTTGCCTGTTTGGGTCGTTTTAATGCAAGATTACTTTCCAATCCTGGAATATTCCATTGTTTTGATTTTAACAATACACCGTGACGGATTTTTGATTTGTAGTCGTCAGTATTTTCTCGATACTTCCAAAAATAGGTTTATTCTTATATAGATGATGAACGTACGTTGCAAAGCTTGAGTATAGCAAAGGTGACAATTCTTAATGTCGATATTTTAGATTCAATATTAACGACAGTTTCGATACATCATTTAAAAATATTTCCATCAGAGCAAAATTTTCTTGTGCTAGGTCAACTTCTGAAAAATGCATGATTTCGCAAAAAGTTCTAGCAGTTGAGCCTGAGCCTGAATGAAAATATTCAAAAATAGGAAACCATTAGAAAACAAGGCAATTTGGTGGATACTTACCACATTTTACACCACACTGGTCCAAAATCCACAATTCTCACCGCACCGCAATATAACCCGTAACACTTTTACAAGAAAGAATTGTGATCCTCATGTAAATGTAAAACGTAATCTTGACGAGACAGAAAACTAACAAGAATATCATCTCGGTCTCCGTCTCCGTGTGTCATCTTATTTTAATAATATTGCCTTCCTAAGTAGCCCATCAAGTTGCACAGGCAGGCTCAAGAGTTTTCCCTTTCTCATACGTACGTACGTTGAAGTATTAAAAGTTTCTTGGGAGTTTGGAAAGTTTTTGGAACATTTTGGGAAGAAGTTTTCCGAATGATAGACTTTGTTAGCTAGCTGTATGCATGAGGTTGACAGCAAGGCAAGGGTAAAGGACTTTTTCTCAAAAATAACAAAAATGCACTCCAACACAAAACTCTGGAGTACAAGGGGGCTATTGATCTGTTTTTAGTCCTGGCCTGTCTTTTGAGTTTGTTTTTAACTTTCTTTGTACATTGTACTTGGGAAAGTGCAGTTTTTGAAGGTTCATCGTGTTCGTCTACGCGTATTGTGCTTTTAGTTAAATAAATAAAAGTTCAAACGCATTTAACACACACATCGAACATTGGCAGAGGGCAGGGCAAGAAATACGTGCCCGGAAATAAATGATGAGGATATTGACAGTTTGCTCTCGTGGTTGGTTAGTGACCTTTGATGTGACGTCAATTTATGTTGTTTTTTTCTAGGGGTGACCTCTCAAGGGCTTAGTTGTGAGATTTGTAAATTCAAAGCCCATAAGCGTTGTGCCTCCAAAGCCCTCAATAATTGTAAATGGACCACGTTGGCTTCAATGGGAAAAGATATTATTGAAGAGTCTGATGGGGTAAGAAGAATTTATTTTAAAAAAAAATATTTTTTGTCTATTCTTTCTAAAATCTTGATTGAAAATTTTTAGACGCTTTCTCTTCCTCATCAATGGCTGGAAGGGAATTTACCGGTTTCAGCAAAATGTGAGGTCTGCGAACGAACCTGTGGTTCAGTCCTCAGGTAAAAAATCCAAATATTTTTTTTATCTGATTATAGGTGAAATTGAAATAATTTTAAATGATAAAAAAATTAAATTTATTCGAATCCTTCCAGGTTACAAGACTGGCGGTGTCTTTGGTGTAGGGTTTGCGTTCATACTTCCTGTCGACCAATCATAAGCCAAAAATGTAGTGTTGGGAGAATTAGTGTAGTTCCACCAACTGCACTTCACACAATCGGTAATTTTTCACAGATATATTTCGACAATCGATTGTAATTCTTGGATCCGTGTATTCCGGATATGAAAAACAAATCATTCAAATTTCCAGGAAACTATTCAATTTAATGTTTCTGGTCATAATTTACAGGGAGTGACGACGCTTGGGAAACCTCTCGATCCCTACAAGCTTGCTCACCACTTTTAGTATTTGTTAATTCCAAATCTGGAGATCATCAAGGGCTCAAATTTCTCAGGAGATTTGTAAGTTTTTTGTCAAATTAGTTTCATAGACTCCCTAAAACTAGTATTTAAGTTAACATGCAATTTCCTTTTTCAACTTTACAGAAACAACTTTTAAACCCAGCACAAGTATTTGACTTAATGAATGGTGGGCCAAGGTACGTTTATGGAACAAACTGAAGAATGCATTTTTGTTTAGCTATGGATATAATATAATTTCAATGTAATTTTTGTAATTTTTTAGACTGGGACTTCAACTGTTCCGTCACTTTGAGCCATTTCGTATATTAGTTTGCGGTGGTGATGGGTCAGTTGGTTGGGTCATGAGCGAAATTGATCGACTTGATATGCATGTAAGTTTATTCTATTCAATGTACAAAATTCACAACAGCAAAATTAAAAGATTTATTTGACCCAGAGAAAATAATTTGCTTTCTCTTGAAAAGCTGACAGAAACATTGCCAATTATCGTTATGAGAGAATTCAAGGGCATTATTATAGAAAAATCATTGTCGTGGAATGATAATTAATTACGTAGAGTAGTAATAACCAGCTATAAAACGCTTGGGGCTAGACCGAGACCTTGATAAAGCCACGTGTTTAAAAAATATCGTACTTTTTACTAAGAAATTTTTTTGGAATACTTTTCTTTACAGAGACAATGTCAAGTTGGTGTTTTGCCGTTGGGGACTGGTAATGACCTAGCTCGTGTTTTAGGCTGGGGAGCCTCCTGTGACGATGATGCTCATTTACCTCACATTCTTGAGAAATATGAAAAGGGAACAACGAAAATGTTGGATAGGTGAGTTTTCTAGAATACCGAAAACCATTCAATGCATTGCAAGCACAAGCACAATGCTATCTGTTTCCAATTATCCGACCAGATTCTTGTCATATTGTTGTGGGCGAATGTCGTTATCTTAATTGAGTGACAACATTTTTTGGTACACATGACACACGCAAGGCACAATTTGGTGACCCAGGATGAAATCCCCTTTGGATTTTTATGTATAACTTCTAATTTGTGTTTTTTTTTCTCTCTTGACTCAGATGGAGCGTAATGACGTTCGAGAGAGGGGTTGTATTAAATTCAAGTCTTCGTCAAGGACTTTGCCTAAGGGAAACATCAAACAAACCACAAATTGCTCAGTATGAAGACTCAGTTGTCTCACATCTCCATAATATACTTCAATCGGATCAACATCAAATTGTCATCACCTCTGCCAAGTATGTTTCCGGACTTCCATTGTATTAATCAAGGCCTTCATCCTTTTGTTTTTTAAAAATAGATTGGGTTGTAGGGGTATGTAAATCCTGGATTCTGAGAAATTCGGGTAGAAAGCAATCAGTGATATTGAGTAAATAATGGTGAATACATGAATTTCATCATTAGAACTATAGATCGCGCATCTTCTTTGCAAAATTCGTCGGAACCATAAAAAAATTCTCATAAGGTACAGACGACCCACTTGCATGCAAAACTCAGACCAATCTAAAACGGTGCCAGGAATGTATAGCCATTTCAAGTATTTTGGTCAAGAATGTGAGCACCTCTGGATATTTCCGCATGACCCCAATTTTACATCCGACCCTACTAAAGTTACACCTTTTGTACGATAAATTAATTACTCGTTCTATTTTCAATTTCTATGTCAAAGACTCACCACCGGAAACCCGACAATGTAAAATTCACATGACTAATGTAAATGAGGAGGTCACTAATTAAGTTTGAAACTAAATGTGTATGGTCGAGCATACTAATTCTGTGTTTCTCGCCGAAAGGGTGTTCCATAATTAGATTGGAATGAGTAGTTCTATCTCCATTATTCGGAATCGAATAAACTTGTGTATCCAATCTAATATTCCAATGAAGGATTTATTTTTAGATGGATAGATAAACAGATACTGAAAATATCAAAGTTTTATCTAAAAGTTACAAATGAATTTGACCTCTTATCCAGAAACCAAGCAAGCACATAATTTTTCACGAAACTCGTTGACAGAGAAGTCTGTATTTTTAAAATTTCGTTTAATGTGGTAGTTGGTAGGAGGTTTCATACAAAGTTGAGGACGAATTTGATTCAATATTCATGATTAGAAGACGACGAAACCTCATTCCAGAAAATGTGCAATATGACTACATAGTTTAAAATCCCTAAATAAACTAGTAGATCATGGTTCCATGAGTTCTCTGAGTCTAATTCGGTTCATTTATACTCACCTGTGCAATAGTACATGTACTCTCTCCTGGTTACACGACGGTTTTCCCTCTTCAAGGAACGAATCTAATTTTGAACGGTTCGCTGGTTTAGTCATTAAGGATTAATGAAGTTCGTTCGTTCCATGAAGAGATTCCAAGTGTAATAAATAGCTGACTCTTATTTCCTTCCTTCCTACACAAATCTGAGGTAGTAAACTAATCCAACCTGAGAAAACCAAAGTGTACTAGTCGGCTATAAATGTTAAATTATTTATGTCACCGGCGAAACATCAAATCGGGCATAGGAAATGAACACCATACTGCCAGCCTCGCATTTACAAAATGTATGCCTAGTCATTTAGGACACTACCTTAACATTTTGAACATTAATTTATTTTACAGGGTACTGTGTGAAACTGTTCGAGACATGATTGGGAAAATTGGAACATCAGCAGACTCAGAAATCGAAGAGAAATGTGCAACATTGAGTCAAAAATTAGACTCACTTCTTCAAACCCTTCATGAAGAGACTGAGAATACAAATGTGGCTGAAGAAGAATTCAGAAACACTCAAGCTGTGGAGGTACAAATTCATATAATTGCAATTAACTACGTATTTTTCCTCATTAGAAACAAATACTGTTTTGAAATTTTGGAGATCTGACATTTTGACTTCAAAGTAATCAATGACGGTTGACTTCATTAGTTTAATTTGGAGATTTTAATGTGAAGAATTTTTTTAATACAAAATGTCTGCCATTATTTTCTAACAGGAAGAGGCAACTAGTACGCTTGAAACTGGATCCCCTTTAGGAGAATCTCAACCACTTCGTGATCAATCTGGAAATGGAGCATCACCACTAGTAAAAAAGTTGACAAGATTTCGTCAACGTGAAAACCTCATGTCAAGGGCAAATAGTCTCAAAAAAGCTGTTCGACAAATTATTGAACATGCTGAAAAAACATTAGATGAGCAAACATCGACACCTACACTCGTTAGACCTGTCTCTTTGGCCGTAGTGGCTCCAACACCACAAATTGTCAATGACAATGAGATTGAGACCGACATTGAAATTTCCCCATCATCCTCAAAACACGGATTATTCTGTGATGATCATGAAATGGCCGTAACCCCTGACCCAACCCTGATGAATATGGGTAGTCCAATCGATCCTCATCTAACTCTGCCAGTCCCAACAGAATTTGCTGATAAATCACGTAGGACGTCTGCTTGTTCTGATATAGATGGGTCAGAAAGTAAAGTACAAAGGGACCATTCACAAACTGAGAAAGATAAAGCATGTTTACCAATAAAAATTGAAGTGGATAGTCCATCATCATCCACAAGGACACCTTCAGAGGCTGAACTACAATCTGGATTTGACAAAGCATCCTTGTCACCCCCTTCCACATCCACATTCCTTTTAGTTCCAAGTCCAGGGACTCCGAGTAGTATAGCTGATGTGAGTGACTCTAGTTCATCAAAAAGTACGAATAGTATGTCAGCAGCCAGTTTTTCAAGGAGTGCTAGTCCAAGAGCATCTCGTCGTGTTTCAATGGGATCTTTACTCAAACCATTAGAAGTTGAAATTCCAAAAAGTCCAAATTCAAAACTTTCCTTTTTTGATATTTCTGAGTCTGGACTTTTCTTTTCATCACTCTCACCCTCTTCACCTGGGAAATGTGGGACGGGTGTAGGGAAGAAACAGAAAACATTGCCGATTGTCAATCCATTGGTCTCACACCCTTCTTGGCCAACGATTGCATCTGGTGGGATTGTTAGTAAAGTACTCTTAGCAAATGCTGATACAATTTGTGCTGTTGCATCACCACTCATGGATCCGGAGGATGAGGAAGATCTTATGATTGGATTTGATGAGAGATGTGTCATGAATAATTACTTTGGGATTGGAATTGATGCTAAAATCACACTAGATTTTCATCTCAAGAGAGAAGAGCATCCAGAAAAATGTAGGAGTCGAACTAAAAATATCATGTGGTATGGGGTTCTTGGGAGCAAGGAATATGTTCAACAAACATTTAAAAATTTGGAACAAAGGGTTCAATTAGAATGTGATGGACGGAGACTTCCGTTGCCGAGTCTCCAAGGAATTGTCATTCTTAATATTCAAAGGTATGCTTTGGAACATAGAATTTAGAAGTAATCCAAATGAACATTTTAATGCAATTTTTTTCTGTTATAAACTTTAGTTTCATGGGCGGAACAAATTTTTGGGGTGGAACGAAAGAAGACGACTGTTTCTTAGCACCTTCGTTTGATGACAAAATTCTAGAAGTCGTGGCTGTTTTTGACTCAATGCAAATGGCAGCTTCTCGACTCATCAATCTTCAACACCATCGAATCGCTCAGTGTCACTCCATCAAAATCACAATTTTAGGAGATGAACCTATTCCAATTCAGGTATTTCGCAAATGAACCGTTAACATACCCAAGGAAAAATAGTGACATTTTAAATTATTACTATTTTGTACTATTTTGTTCTCAGGTTGACGGAGAAGCATGGCTTCAACCCCCTGGAGTAATCAAAATCATTCACAAGAATCGTATGCAAATGTTATGTCGAAATCGTGCTCTTGAATCATCTCTGAAATCATGGGAGGAGAAACAAAAACAACACCTGGGCCTTTCACCCACTTCAACGGAGACTGAAGATGTAAGACAAGCAATTCCTTTGTTCTTTGATACAAATGTGCTTATACACTTAATTAGGGTTTATTTTCTGATTACCGTAGTTGGACAAGAAAAGACATTCCAAGCGACTATTCTCCCTCGGCCAGTTGAGGGATAAAATTAAAGACTCTAAACCATCTGAAGACTCAACTCCAGATGCGAGTAGTGATAATGCAGGTTCTTCAGGTAACTTTTTATTTTATTAAATTTTTTAGGTGCAAGAAAATAAGACTCACAACCTTTTTTTATTTTATTCATAGAGACGAGAAGTATTGACAAATGGAGTGGATCTGAAATCGGTGACTGGCTTGACTATCTCCAATTAGGAGAATACAAACCCAACTTTCAACGCCATGACATTCAAGGGTCTGAGCTTTTGACCCTCAAACGGCGTGACCTCAAGGATCTCGGGATAACAAAAGTCGGACACATTAAAAGAATTCTTCAAGGGATTGCCAATTTGCACAAGGACATTAGAAAATCTTACCTCAGGGATTTTTGCGATGGACAGTCTCAAAGTTCATTCAATACAAGAGTGAATCATTCCATCTCAAACCAATATCTACCTCTAGTTTAAAAATATTTTCGCACTACATTTTTTTAAAAACTCTTAAACTATGTACGTATGTAATAATTGAAGTCACAATCCAGTATGAAAATGAATTCATTTCATACTTTAACTTTTCACCTACGTAATAATTCAAGCCTAGTTTTCTTACATCTATAGAGAGACAGACATTGATTTGCAATAAGTCAATAGGACGAGACGGGACGGGACGGGACAGTAGAATTTAGAGCCTTTGTTGTATTTTGAATTGTTGTCGTGGAACAAACAATGTAACAATGCACAAGAACTTTGCCAAGAAAGAACAAAAAGTTCACCGGATCGGATGGAATTTCTTGCCTCTCCTTCAGTGCTTTTACAACAAATATTCTAATACGTAATCTTAAATATTTTACACAAAACATTACAATTAGTATTTTGTCAGCCTTTTCTACAAAAGGCAATGTGAAAAAAGTCATGAGTGTTCTCTATCAGCACATTTTAGTATTGTCAATGTGTATTAATAATAATAATTATACATTAAGGTTTTTTTTCACAGTTCTTTTTGACACGGGAGTATTAAGTGCATATTTTAAGGAGGGTTTGTATACATCGGTTATGAAAAAAGGAGACGGGAGCTTTCTGTGATATTTACTTGAAAATATTTTTTCAAAAATAAAATACGGAAAAATTGAGAAAAAAAAAACCTTATAAATAATATGAGAAAAAAATGCCTGTCTTTATACCTGTCTATCTTGCCTTTATAATTAATTACCCAGTTTGAGTAACAAATATTTGATATACATAAATACGAATTCTATGCATTTTTTAAAAACCACTAATAGCATTAAAAAAACACGCATTTCTGTAGTTGGTGCATCGTATTTTAATTAAGATGAATAGTTGATGCGGCTTACGCATACGTTAAACGTGTAAACCCAAGTGTAATTCTAATTAAGACTTAATTTTTATGCATTCGTTTTTGTTGAGTGTTTAAAGATGTAATTGTTAATGTAATGGAACTGGAACGCATTTACGATAAGATCGAGCGAGCAATGAACAATTTTTACTCAGAATACAAATATTTCTACTCTCAGGAAAAGGTATTGGCTTTTTGCCTTCATAATTACATATTTTGGGAAACTTTTTTTTTCAAACTCAAATATTAAATTTTTTAGATCACAAACGCTTTGGTCAGTTAAATTACATGTACAGGGTGTTTCATAATATGTAATATATCCCAATCCTAAGAACAAAACCTATGTATTTGCTGGAAATAGTGTGTGTAAATTTCGTAGAGAATTTTGACATGAAATTCATTCATACAAATAGCAAAAACATGACTCGTCATCTTTTAGTTAAAAATTGCTATGTTTCGTGCAAAGTGCTGAAGCAAGAAATCTGATCTAAATTAGACCCCAGATAAAATTCTTTACGAAATGTACACTTGACTTTTCGCAAGGAAGAGGTAAAAAATTATGAATCACCCTGTGTACATAACAGAACTTTACAAACTACTTATACCTGTTTAAATTTGATCCATTTGGGTTAAATTGGGATAGAATCCTGGAATGACTGCCCTTTAAAAATATTGAAACTACATTACTACCTGTGTCTGTATTTCTTCACCTGTATTAATAAACCACCAGTAATAATTAATAGTTATTAAGTTTGAGACAATTTGATGCAATACATTATTATCTATCTATCCAATGTGTCTGTCTATTGAATATTAAACATATTATATTGAACTAAGAGATCTGGAACAAATTACAAATCCTGCTAAGCAAGACTTTGTTTTCATTTATATCTTTTAAAAGTGCACACACGTACATGCACATACACACAAAAACCGCCGTTTTAGTCTTGCGGAAATGTTTAAACGCCAAAAAGTAAACTCATTAGAGTCATCGCGTCTTGTACCTAATGTATTTGCAGTAATAATACTACTAATGTGTCCTTTGGTATTTGTATTATTATATTAATCTCAAATTCTTTAATAAATACAATTACTACCTCTTCTGAATATTATTTCTCAATTATTATGGCATTAATGTTTCGCGTTAAAGTAGTTTGAATATTATGGACTGGCTTCTGGAATATTTAGGCAATTTTGGAACGATCGGTCAGATATGTTTCATTGTCTGCAGTCCGCAGGATTTCTTCTGAGGATTTCTTTCTCTTTGAAAATTAACATTCAGGACTAAGGCAGTCTAGTTTGAATAAAAATAATTTATTTTCATCAACGAAGCATTTCGGGAATCATTTGTGGCCTATTGCAAAAAAATACAGAATTCGTAGAAGGTTTAGTGTAAGCCATTAGAATATTATGCGGCGGCAGCATCGTTAGGACCAGCGGCACCGGCTGCACCAGCTGCACCGGAACCTGCCGCACCTGATGAACCGGATGCAGCAGAACTTCTACCTCCGGCTGCTGCACTTCCGGCACTAGCACTTTC